>QXEO01000017.1:209164-431679 GCA_007115705.1 Dactylis glomerata | reverse complement strand
CAGGTTTTCTCGTTGTTTTGAGTGCAAACATGGCCTGAATGACATCATGAAAAGTACCGCAGATCAGTCGAATAATACTCAGCTCCGGTGTGTATGGCTTCTGCTTCCATTGGATGCGACACGGCAGTCTGTCTGCTCCTGCGCCAGCCATCATCAGCGGATGTATACTCCTACTATTGGTGATTTTTTCCTTGTCAATTATATATTTCTCGCAGCTCGAACAAACTTACCTCTCGAGAGAAAACGTCACACGAACTTTCATGGCGTATTAGTCCAACCGTTTCATTATCAAAAGTGGCCAGTTCAAGACTTGCAGCTTCAAGAACACGGATGTCATCGCTTGTTTCGCTTCTCTCTCTTATTTCTTGAAGAAAAAGAATCAGAAGCAGCAGGAAAGAATCATTCAGTAGTCATACCTCGGCTCTGAATTCTTAAACCCATCTGCTTACTGCGCCGCGTTAGCTCTGTTTTGCTTCAGGAAGGGAACGAGTGTGCATCTGTTGTTCCTGGCCGGGGTCTGTCTGGTTCCTGCACTTGCCATCACGAAGAAATTCTACCACAGATAGGTTTCGCAATTGGAAGAGGATTCGCTGTGTGCTTCTGTCGGCGAAGCCTCGCCGTCACCACGTGCAGTGAGGGCTGCCAGCAATTGTGTGATTCACGAAGATTTTTTTTAAATGTGATTCACGAAGATGGCTGCAGGCTGCCAAAGCGTTGGCTTGTGTTGGGTGTGGCGTCGGCCGGCGGGTACAACCTTGTCTCCAATCGTATTCTGCGTACGCATGCGCGATTCCTATGGGCAAATCCTATACCCCGCTCAAAGCGGGGCTTCCTCCTAGCGACGCACACCCGTCCGTCCTAAACACACGTGTCGGGTGGACCAGGCCCATTAACTAAGTTGGTCATCTTTCTCGTGGTCACCGCTGATGTGAGGAAAGAGAACGCCGGCAGGAAAATGAGAGGAAGCAAGCCGCAGCGGCATCACGAAGCTGCCGACACCGTGGCTGGCCGCGGTGGAGGCGGCGGAGCAAGCCCAGGAACTTAGGGTTTGGGGGTGGAAGCTCGCCGGCGCCGGAGATGGAGACGGCCGAAGAGGGAGATTAGAGGGAGGGCCGGAGCGGCGGCGGACCGGCGGGGGTGGCGGCTCGAGGAGGGCGGGGCGGCGAGGCGGCGCTCGCGCCACCGGCCGCGGGTGGCGGCGGCAGGCGGTTGGGCCAGCGACAGAGGCGGGGGCACTCGTGGAGGCGGTGGCCGGCGGTGGCGGCAGAAGGGGCAGTGGCTGGCGGCGGCAGAGACCACGTTGAAGAAGAAGGATGGTCGTGGTCGGGTGGAGAAGAAGTGTGCGGCACATCCGCATAACGCCGCTTTAAGCGGCATACAGGACCTCCCATTCCTATGCTCCGCCCGTTAGCGGGACGGAACCTCGCTCCGCCCGCGTGGGCGCGACGTTGGGCCGGCCCATTAACACGGCGGTAGGTGAGTTTTCTCTTTTTTGCGTGGTTTTTTCTTTCGGTTTTTTATTTTTTTCATTTTTTTTCTGGTTTTCTGTTTTCTGTTTTTCGTTTTCTTTTCTTTTTTTGTTTTTTCTTTACTAAATCTTTTAAATATTTTTTAAAATTTGAACATTTTGAAAATTTCAACATTTTTTAAAATTTAAACATTCTTTAAATTTGAACATTTTTTTTATGTTTGAACATTTTTTATGTTTGAATATTTTTAAAATTTTAAACAATTTTCAAATTTGAACATTTTTTATATTTAAACATTTTTTATGTTTGAACTTTTTTATTTGAACATTTTTTATGTTTGAATATTTTTTATGTTTGAACACTTTTTTTCAAGTTTGTACAATTTTTGGAAATTGCTAAGATTTGAATTTTGTTCAGATTTAAATTTTTGTCCAAATATGAATTTTGTTCAAATCCAAAATTTTGTTGAAAATTTCAAATTATTCAATTCTGAATTTGTTCAAATTCGAAATTTATTCAAATTTCAAAATTTCAAAAAGTTGTTCAGTTTCAAAAAAAATTGATTTTAAAAAATGTTCAGATTTGAAACTGTTCCAATTTTTATAATTGTTCACTTTAGAAAAAACAAAAAAGAAAAGAAAATAGGAAGAAACATCCAGGAAGTCGTTACAGTTTTAATGGGCCTGGCCCATTCCACTGTACATGGGCGGAGCTAACTAGCTCGCGCTAACGCGCGGAGACTAGGAGCCCCCGTACGCATGGGCCTTGAGGGTTTTTGTTCTCGAGAAGCATTTTTATGCGCTGTCTTGCAAGATTGCCACACTCGTGGGCAGGGCATAGTGCCCTTCTTTGGAACTAGATTCAGCCCAGGTGCATTAACCCGATGATCCATGTCAGGTATCAAAACACAAACCGACGAGAACAAAAATAAAAGGCATATATTTGAACTACAGTCACATACAAAATTATGAAAAGGAGGAAGTAGCATTTAAATATGACGACCAACTTATCAAAGTATTGTACTCATTAATTTTCTCGTAGACGTTATGATATTGTATCTAATAAGTAACTAATATGATACTACCACCACCCTCATCATTAATTGCAATGCAACCTTGTTTTTTGCTTGGGTAAAATTATAGTTGTGGTACTAAATGGTACTCCATTCGTTTTAAAATATAAGATGTTTTAGTCTATTATTAATACATATATATCTAGATGCTTTTTACTCCTTTCGTTACAAAATATAAGATGTTTTATCCTATCATTGTCATATATATATGTAGACATCTTTTTAGTGTATAGATTAGAAGCAAAAGGAGTGAACTTATATACTAAAAAGCATCTAGATACATGTGTGGTAATGATGGGCTAAAACATCTTATATTTTGGGACTGAGGGAGTAGTATATAAGTTCACTTCTTTTGTTTCTAACCTATACACTAAAATATATTTAAGTACATGTATAACAATGATAGACTAAACCATCTTATATTTTGGAATGGAGAGAGGGTGCCAACTATTAGACTAACATTGTGGAAGGTCCTCAGCATAGATATGGTTAACAAGCACAACCGTGGGAGATCCTACACTAAATAGGTCCAAAAAAAACTTCATAGTGAGTTTAGCAAGGGCCCTTGGTGTGGCATGTACGCGGAGCACCTTTTTATTCTCTTTCTTGTCTTTTCTCAGGTTTTCTCGATTTCTGTATGAATTTTCTCATTTTTTTTTAAGATGTACTTGTGTACTTATGAGTGCGTAGTCCCGGCAATGCATGTGCACTATTACTAGGTACATTACATGTACATTGTCGATATTCATAGAAAATACCAATGTTGAAAAAATCGCCGATATGCCGATTAATCGTGAATCATTGGGTGAGCGATAAGATTATAACTTATCAGTCTGATTTATCGCCTTGGCCGATATACCAATCAGATAGCTAATATTTCGACCAGAATATCCTGAATTTTGCCACTTACGGTGATTTGGTAGACGATTCATTTGTCCGAGAGTCGATTTTTGTACAATTAAAACCAAACGGAGCGAGTAGAAGTGTACAATAGCTCGAATTTTTCCATTTTTTGTCAATTTAAGTGCAATGAATCAAGGTAACACTTTTGTCCAATACTCGAATATTGTTTTGCATAGCATATTTTTGAACTTTGGTGCCAATTTTTGGCATTTATGGAAAAACTGGCCGATGAGTAGTCAATTGATAAAATCGATTAATTGGCCGATAAGCAATTAATCTCAAATCTTAGGCCGACCGAGAATTTAACAATAAACGATTTCTTGAACATTGGAAATTACACACATTAATATATGAGACATACATGCTGCTAGCACTTGAAATATACATATTAATCCATAAAGCAATACTCTTATGGTAATGCAAGAAGTACACATACACTAGTGGGGGAATTATACCTCACATGACTTGTTAAAACCTACCAATATAGGATCTAGGTTCAAAGATGTCGAGGCAACAAACACAACAGTCAAAATGTTGCAAATTCAATCAAATGGATCAAAAGCTATTTTAGTTTGAACTATTGCTTCCTAAAAGCAAAAAATGTGACCTTCATGCCCCGTATCCTCACACGCCTTCGGAGGGTTACTCACTTCTAACCTTCGGGAGACCAGATATTTTCTAACAATTAGGAATAAAGTCTAACAAGGTTTTATCGTTGTCTCTTTGCAACAGCATGTCAGAAGCTTCACCATGTGTACATTGGTCAGGGTCATGCCCTATGTTTACTAATGCCCCTTAGATTGAGCAATTATAGGTTTAATGTGGTTGGTAAGATGCTAGTGGTTCATTATGTTGTGATTGTTGTTCGATGATACATATAGTCGCTCTTTCGTGCAACATATTTTGTACGGCACAACCAAGTCTAGGAAAAGACCAGAGAAACAACAAACATTTTGGTTAATTCATCTCAATACATCACTCTTATAACCACTTCAGTTTTGTACTAGTAAAGTTTGTAGGGCACCCTTGGCTATGGTGCAACCTAGTCCATATAAACCTCAAAGGATTTGTTATTTGATACTTGTGAGAACATTATTTTTGGAATCCTTTGATTCATATGAATTTCAAAGGACATACACAGGATTTGTTTCCTTGAAAAAAACTACGTTGGTATTTGGAACCACATGATTGGATTGTTTTATTAGTTTTCCTAAGAATTCACTAGCATTCTACTTTTAAGGAAATTTTCCATCTGCTGAGGGTTTCCTTGGATCACAGGATACCGAAATGATAGATATATGAAAAATATAGGATTATTATGCCATGTCATAATGAATCCTACAAGAATAAAAAAACATGCATATTTTGCAGAAATTATTTGGTTGCACAAGAGGAAACATGCAAGAACAAAAACAAAACGGTATGCATGGTGGTACCTACACACCCCTCCTTTAACTTTTGATTCAAAATGTATTAACGTATTTTAGCTTGGTTTTCTAGTAGAACACGAAATACTGTTGTGTAAAAGTGGTTTCAAATTTTTTGTATGAATTTTTTTTGGTCAAAGTCAACCCGAAAAACAAAAAGTCAACGAAAAATCTATTTTTGAGTTGACTTTGATGAAAAAAAAATTCAAATCAAAATTCTGAAACCACTTTTGTACACCAGAATCTCGTGCTCTACTAGGAAAACAAACTAAAAATGGGTTAATATGTCTTGAATAAAAATATGAAAGGGGGTGTGTAGGTACCCAGGTGAGTACCGAATCCACTCTCCATGCAAGAATATGTCTCTAGGAATATGTGCATGTAGTTGTCATCGAAACAAAGGAAAATTTCCCATGTGACTCCATGCAAAGTAGCACATCGAATAAAAATGGTATGGTCATTAATCCTAGAAACAAGCATGCCCTATAGAAAAAATCTAAATCTTCAAAGCTCTTACGACATTTATGTAGGATTCACAGGGCATGCCACTTAAGTCTTGTATTTCTCCTATTCTAGTGTTCTGAGAATCTTGGGAGGCAACAAACTACCTTACCAACTAATTTACCACAACCACATTTGACTATGATGACAACCCAAATTCTCTACTCAGCAATACATGCTCTGGCCTATACTCCCTTAATTTCAAAACATAAGATGTATAAATTTGGTCAAAAGTTAGCATTTTCTAAGTCTACCCAAATTTATAGACATAATCGACATCTACAATACGAAATCCATATGAATTTATCTATGAAATATATTTCCGTAGTCTATCTATTTCAATTTTATAGGTGTCAATATATTTTTCATATATGTTTGGTCAAATTTAGCAATTTTGACTTCTAGCTAAATTTATATGTCTTATATTCTAGATAGAAGGTAATAACAATTTATCGATAGGGAAATCATTTGCCCCTCCCTTTCTCTCTCTTTCCCCCTACTAAGAGTCGTCGCCCGTCCGTTGGCTTCCCTCTCCCCCTCCTCTAGCGGCCTTGTGATACGTCTCCAACGTATCTATAATTTTTGATGCTCCATGCTTGTTTTTACACCATTTGCCTACTGTTTCGTTACACTTCGTGGCACTTTTATGCATTTTCTGGAACTAACCTACTAACAAGTTGCCACAGTGCCAGTTCCCTGTTTTCTGCTATTTTTGTGTTTCAGAAGTGATACATAGGAAATATTCTCGGAATTGGACGAAACAAGTTCCTGAAGTCTTATTTTGTCCGGGAGCTTCCAGAGATCCGAAGGAGAGTAGGAGAGGGGCGACAGGCCGCCCTCACGCCTGGCTGGCGCGGTCCAGGCCCTGGCCGCGCCGCCATGGTGTGAGGGGGCCTGGGGCCACTCCTGACATCGCCCCTTCGCCTATAAAGACCCCCCGACGGGAAAAACCTAAGTACCCGATCACTTTGCCAGAACACATCGCGATCCGCCGCCGCCGTCGACCCGAAGATCGGGAGGGTCCAGAAGCTCTTTCCGGCACCCTGCCGGAGAGGGGAATCGCCACCGGAGGTCTTCTTCATCGCCATGCTTGCCTCCGGAGCGATGAGTGAGTAGTCTACCTTGGACTATGGGTCCATAGCAGTAGCTAGATGGTTGTCTTCTCCACCATGTGCTTCATGTTTAGATCTCATGAGCTGCCCTACATGATTGAGATCACCGTTATGTAATTCTACATGTTTGGTTTGTTGGGATCCGATGAATGTTGGTGTTATGATTGAGTTGCTATACTGAAATATATCTTATGTTATCTCTATGTTGTTTATGATCTTGCATGCTCTCCGTTGTTAGTAGCTATCTTGGCCGAGTAGTTGCTAGTGACTCCAAGAGGGGGTATTTATGCTCGATAGTGGGTTCATGCCTCTATTTAACCTGGGGGAGTGACAGAAACCTCTAAGGTTGTAGATGTGCTGTTGCTACTAGGGAGAAAACAACATTCATATGCTCGAGGGCATATGTTTTGTTTACATTACACACTTTGCTTAATGCAATTATCTGTTGTTCGCAACTTAATACTTGTGGAGTTCTCGGATTGATTCGCCACAAGTGGATTATTAGTCATAGATGCAGTTGGATGGCGGTCTATGTATTTTGTTGTAATGCCCAGAGTAAATCTCATAGTGATCTTCTTGACATATCATGTTTATCTTTATTCTATCAATTGCCCAACTGTAATTTGTTTACCCAGCATGTGTTATTTATCTTATGGAGAGACACCACTAGTGAACTGTGGACCCCGGTCCTATTTCCATCATATTGCTATCACCTGTTTACTTTACTCGCACTGTTTACTTTACTCGCATACTTCTACTGTTTTCCACTCGATACGCTCATAACCTTTGTTTCAAGCAAACCGGTGAGATTGACAACCTCATCGCAAGTTGGGAACAAAGTACTTGGTTGTGTTGTGTGCAGGTTCCGCGTTGCAGCTAGCAAGCAAAGCTTGGATGAGGCGTCATATATAAATTGTCTGAAGCTGTCGCAAACTAGCAAGCATCACCTTCAGTCGTTATTGTCTGTTCTTCTCCTGATCGACATACCTTAGTTTCTTAACTGAGGGAAAATCTGCTGCTATATTCATCACACCTTCCTCTTGGGGTTCCCAACGGGCTGGTCATTCACCACGCAACAAGCACCTTGCCGGCCGGATGCCGGGGTGACTACAAGAGGGGAGGATGGACTAGCTGTACAGCTAGTAGTGTAGACTTACTTTCTTTTCCCCTAGTGGAGCTTGTTTTATGTTGTTCCAGAGATTCTTGCTAGTGTCTCCGAGCTGTGCTGGAATTCAGCGAGGTCCTTCTTCTCATTGGCGTCCATGGAGGGCGGCGACTAGGTACAGATCTAGTCAATGATTTTCAAATAAGCTCGTTTATCCCCGTAGATCTTGTATATATATCCAAGCCTGGGTGGCTGGGATCTCTCCCTGAGCTCGTCGAGGTGATGAGAAAGAGAGGGATTTTATTGCTCCAGTGGTTTGAGGCTAGATCTACCAGGAAGCTGCTCTCGGAACTCCATCCACGACTTCTCATCATCGACAGTCGCTCAAGATGGTCGTCAGGCGACCACTCCCACCCTCCTCGTATGCTTTGATCACCTTCGGCCAACGATTGAAGGGGAAGAACAACCTCCAGGCTTCTATGCAAAGACGGTGGCCGCCATGCTCCAACTCAGTGGGCTCCCAGTGCTTCGTCCTAAGTGGTTCTGTCCCCGACGGCGAGGTTCTTGATTGTGTTGTGATTTGGCGACGTGGTGGTAACGGAGTTGGACCAAGATGACGTTTCCACAACTACGTTTAGGGTCACTAGTGCAAAAAGTTCAGGCATGCTCGTAATTTCCTATTTTCTCTTGGTCCTTCTTGTAATTCTAATGCCACCGCTCAATGAAAGCTTCTAGTTAAGAAAAAAAACAATTTATCGACATGACAGCAAGGATGCATTGCATGGCAGCACAAAGTGTAGATCCCGGCCGGAAGGTGGCAATGTTGAAGAAGCTTGATGATGCATATGCAATCAAAAATGGCGTCATGAAGGGTACGTAGGTGCTCCTTGACTCATTCCGAGCGACGACAAAGGTAGACGTTGAGGACTACGGCGCGGCACAGAAGCTACGTACTATGCTGAGCGCCTGAGCACGGGAGGGTGACGTACGGGGCACCGTCGTGCTTGGCTGCAGCCGCAGCTCTCAGCTCGCAACCATGCATATCCACACACACACGGTGCCCAACCACACTCATCCTCATCCCCGTTAGAGCATCTCCAACAAACGCGCTATAACGCGCACGCGGTAAAAAAACCGCCAGTATACCACGCGCGGAGACGGAATCGGCCCTCCAGCAGGCGCGGTATCCGCGGCGGTGCTGCAAATTTTTTGGGGCGCGCGGGCGTTTGCACTATCCGGAGCACCAAATATGAGACGTCGGCTGCAGCGCGCGAATGTCCAACGGGCTGAAATCCCCCCCTCCCCTGCGCCCGCGCCCTCCATCCTCCCTCCTCCCCCCCCCACCCCGCGCGCCGCCGCCGCAATATTTCGCCGCCGCCGGTCAATTCCGCCGCCGGCCGTGCTGTAGCTCGCCGCCGCGCCGTAGATCAGCCTCGCCCGCGCCTCCTCCCGGCATCGTCGCCCCTCGCCGTCGCTCCGCGCTGCGCCTCGCGCCGTCGGTCCCCGCCGTCGCCTCGGGCCGTCGCCCGAGATGCCGCCGGTGCTTCTCCCCGGCCCTCTCCGCGCCGCCATTCCCATGGCGTCGAGCCTACTATCAACATGGCACCGCCAAGACGCTCGCCGGTTTGCTCGCAAGGTATGCGCCTCCGCCGGTCGCCATCATTTTTAGCCAATTTTTTCCTACTAGCTAGTGGTAATGAAGTCATTTCATATATATATTTGTAGAGTTCATCATCCGATACATCGGATGACGAGTACGACCAAGAGGAAGAAGAGAACATATCCATGCTATTAGCATACCGCGCCGTCAAGAAGCCAAAAATAGGTGGATCGGTGTTCGGTAGACAGAAGTTGCGGAGAGAAAGGATTGAAGGGCATGAGATGTTGATGCGGTCATATTTCAATGAGAATCCGATATTTCTTGAAAACTATTTTCGGCAGCGTTTTCGGATGAGCATCGACTTGTTCAAGCACATCGCAACGGAGGTGACCAGGTATGATAGATTCTTTGAGCAACGGAGAAATGCCGCCGGAGAACTTGGTCATAGCACGTATCAGAAGGTCACCGCCGCCTTGCGTATGTTGGCATATGGTATACCGGCTGATCTAATTGACGATCATTTGGCCATGGGAGAGAGCACTTCTATCTTGTGTGTGAAGCGCTTTGCCGTGGCAATTGTGAATGTTTTCGGATCTACATACTTGAGAGCCCCCAATGCTCAAGACACGGCAAGACTTTTGGAGTTCAACGCCAACCGAGGATTTCCAGGTATGCTTGGCTCCATTGATTGTATGCATTGGAGTTGGAAGAATTATCCAGCGGCATGACATGGACAATTCAAATGGTACAAAAAGGATCCCACTATAGTCCATGAAGCGGTCGCCGATAATGAGACTTGGATATGGCATGCATTTTTTAGAATGCCCGGATTTTGCAATGACATCAATGTTCTTCAACGGTTACCACTAATGACAAGACTTGCAATGCGGGAAGATCCATTGGTGGAGTTTGAAGCAAATGGCCACAAGTACAACTATGGCTACTTCCTCGCCGACGGCATATATCCAAGGTGGCAAACATTTGTGAAGCCCATTAGTCAACCACGAGGTAAGAAACAAACCCAATTTCACAGTGCACAAGCGGCGGCTAGGAAAGATGTAGAGAGAGCATTTGGGATTTTGTGAGGGGGCCGGCTAGATTTTGTGACCAAGAGTGCCTTTGGTATATCATGACCGCTTGTGTTATCATGCATAACATGATTATAGAGGATGATCGTGGGAAAAATATTGATCATACCCACTACGAGTTGATGGGGGTTCCCGTGCAAGTGAGGAGGTCCGCACATAGGATTGCCCGGTTCATTGCCTCATACCATGCTATTCGCTCCAATGACACACATGATGAGCTCCAAAAAGATCTCATGGAAGAATGATGGAATTGGAATGGACAACAATAGTTGCATACTGTTTGAAAACTATATGGTGTATTGTTTCAAAACTATGTTGTATTGTTGTATGTCGATCCGTAAACTTGTTATAATTGTTGTGAACAATTTGATGTATTTGTTGTGAACAATTTGTTGTATTGGTATGATACATTTATTTGTGAATTTATGAAGTTTGTTTGATCTTCTTTGATGCATAGTTGGGTGTGATTGTTGTTTCCGCCGGCGCTGCGCGCTGTATAATGGAGCGTCCGACGAAGGAACACTTTTAGCGCTCGCGAAGCCACTCTAGTTTAGCGCCTCCGGTGGGGGAAAAGTCGGGGCAGCGCGCCCTAAACGTTTACAGCGCGGTCGCAGCGACGTATACCGCGCTAAAATATAGTGCGGCTGTTGGAGATGCTCTTAATGTCTCATGCCAACATGGGCCTAGATCCTCAAATATGTAAGGAGTAAATTAAAAAATTACACCTTACAGCATGGACAATAAGATCTAGTTAGCAGGCTATAAAGATTAAACTAGTATTTTTATGATAAGGTAAAGGAAAGAGAATAGAAATGTGCTCTCGTGTATAAGCTAGCTTTTGCATGCAAGGGCGGGCCCATGTATATTCAGATATGAATACCCAATTTTTTTAACAAACTTTTTATATTATAATTTAGAGCCAGTAAGCTTCAATTTGTATAGAGATCAATCTAAAAGTAGGCACTAGCAGGCTACAGTTCAGTTGGCTAGAGCAATGCATGCATATTAGCAGGTTTTTGGGTTCAGACCTTTGCTCTGTCACTTTTTTCTACTTATCTTGCTATTTTATTTTGTATTTTGAATACCCACTATAAAATTTTGGGCCTGCCCATGTTTGCATGTGCTCTAGGCAATTTATGAAAGTGTCATATGAGACATGTAATTATAAAATAGTAAGATTTTGTAGCTAACTATTATATATATTAGCTACAAGACCGACTATAGTTTTTTTCGATAAAGGGAATGTATTAATACCAAGATGATACCATTACACCCAGCCTCTGCAACAACATAATATCTAGAACAATTCTAAACATTAAGGATGCACACAGCCAAAAAATAAAAAATGAAGAAGAAAAAAGAAAAAGCCCCACCGAAACAATTAGAGTCTTACAGCAGTAAAAGCACCACCAGTGGTGATGACACCTAGCCTCTCAACCCGATTCTCCAAAACGACGTCTCCAGATATCAGTGCATCAACACCGCCGTCGTCCGGTCTAACCAATATGGTTAGAACCTGGGTTTTCACCCTAGAGAAGGTCTCATTTTTAGACAATGCCTTCAACAAGAAAACGACTAGAAAGCCGCCATTGCCAAGTACAACCAACAAAGGTCAGACTTAGGGTTTTCACCCTGAAAATTGAGACTGCCAAGAACAAAGTCCACCAGCATCGCCCCCACTCGCCGAGAACACTACTGCAAAACACCGACTGTCCATCATGCATTCATCTCCCAATCCACTGCGAATAATGCCTTGAATATTCAACTGCTCTCGACTCAATCTGAGTATGCAAGATAGAACATCCAGAACCTATTCGGTCTTCTTCAAACACGACTGTCCTGATCCCCATAAAAACCTTGGAAACCGCAGCAATGAAGGTGTCAAGGCGATTTTTTGGTGTTGGGGTCGCTGCTAACCATAGAAACTTGGATCATCACGTCGCCATCCATGATGGCAACACATCCGGCCATACTTCCGTGGCAAAAGCGCGAACTAGCTCAATGCTCCTTCAGCCACAGAAAAAATCCATGACGCTATCGTGAGGCGCCCACCAGGAGCACACAGAGGAGCATTGCCTCCTCGGCACCAGCGCCACCCAGATGAGGCCCCTCAGCCATGCAAGAGCTGTTCTGAATAGCCACCACATCCGGCAATCAGCAATCCAGGCCCACTTGACCATGTCTCTGTACTGAAAGAGCGCCGGATGAATCTCGATCCGGAAGTTCCGCGCCTCCAGCAACTTGCAGACCATATCGTCCTTGGCCTGTTGCGCCGGCATGCTTGCATCCACCACCGGCCGGGAAGAACTTCCCGAGGACGGCCGGCGACGAGACACAACGTGGCTGCGGTCACGGGTAAGATCAATCCCGAGTCCCAGGAGCTATGGCATGGACGACTGTGCAACGGCAGTGGCCGCCGGAGGGTTCCCAGTTCCGACGCATATCACGAGGTTGAGAAACTGCTGCTAGAACTGCAGATCCCTCCACCCGATCCACGCCGGGATCCCTCCTCAATCGGTAGACTGAGAGGTGGTGATGGAAGAGAACACTGGGGCAAGAAAGGAAGGCTAGAAAGGGGGTACCCCACCGCCGCCGTCCGCATACGGCCTCATCCGACGGCGGCGGGGAGAACAGGGCGGCGAACGGGAGCTTCTGGGGTGGCGGCGCTGGGGGCCTCCGGAGTCGCCCGAGAGGTGACCCGGGAGGCTAGGTTTTCGTTCGACCGACTATAGATAACTTAACTTAACTTAACAATGTTTTATAGTCAGTACTATTAAACTTGCTCTTACTTACTATACCTCCACTGATCCGCACACTGTTGAGTCAAAGAGGCGCGCCACTAATATAAATGGACAAGGACAAAGACACCAAGAGCCACAAGTAGCAGTCAAAGTGATCAATCCCTAAAGCAAGAGGATTCACATGCCACAACCGCACTTTCGGTGCCGGAGAGTTAAGCGAACAGGACCACATGCATGCGCATTCAGCTCCAGCCACAGAAATTGACGACGTACTGTACCCTGCAACCGACCTGATCAAGTACCAGTACTACGTCCAGCAGTCCAGATCCACGGCCACGGACCATGCGTGCAGATCAGTCCAAGTACCCAATTCCGACCATCAATTCCAGTCCAGCCTCAACCACCTAGCTAGGGCGTACGTGCAGATCTAGAAAACCGTCTAGAGCTACCGCCATCCAAGAATTCGGTAGACATTGATCTATTCTGCACCATGTGTGTACCTTTCCCTCCTCCTGACTAACACCAAATTGTATATGCATTCTTACTGTCCGTACGAGGCCAAGACTAGTTTGCCGCTTGCACTGACAGGCAAATCACAACCTGTATCATTGATCGGTCAAACAATTTAAAGTCATACCATTTTATTATAATCTATGGTAACTAGTTTATTACTGGTTTTCCCCACCTCCCAAACTCAACATTAGAGTTCTTCAAAATTATTAGGAATATGAAACTATTATTTTAAATTGACCAAATATATTAGAACTGGCCACATGAGAACCATGCTTTCGGTCCCTCTTACTCCATCCGTTTTTAAATATAAGATGTTTTAGATTTGTGAAGCAAATGTATCTAGATATCTTTTAGTGTGTGTATTTGAGTGAACCTACACACTAAAAAATGTATAGATACATTTGCTTCATAAAGCTAAAGCATCTTATATTTAAAAACAGAGGGAGTACTTAATAATTTCATGATTTTGTGATAGTTTTGGAAGTATACCCATCATATTTTCTCCATACCAAAATGCATGTCTTATTTTTTTTTCTCTAAGTCAAACTTCTTTAAATTTGTAGAAATAAATAATGACATCTATAGTACAAAATAAATACACTTTGGAATTATATTTCACAATGTGTTTATTAGTTTTTTTGGTATTACAATGTGCTGATGTTTTCTATAAACTTGGTTAAACATTAAAAAAATAGACCCAATTTAAAAAAATAAGACTTATATTTTGGGAAGGAGGGCGTATTCAAAATATACTCAATAATCAAAATATTCAATCTTGTGTACTCATTATATTGACAATAGCTTATACCTGATGCAACTTGCTTAGATCATACGGATGTAGCTTTCTCAAGATTTTTCATGCTTTGGACCACAAATTTGAACCCTAGTCATATAAGGCACAAAAGCATAATACAATAGTTTCTAATTAAGTATATATGTTTGCTAGAGGGGGATCCTCATATACTTTTACTTGCTCTAACTATATTCACAAGACATTGTAAAATTAAAAGATAAAATATTGTTCAACTAACATAAAATGTGGGCCCTTTCCCTTGAAGGGATAAGGTAGTGTTAGTCTAAGGTGAAATAGACATGATCTATAGCTTTGTATGCTTCTACAACCACATTTTGAGTAATTTTGATTATGTATAAATATCATTTTCCTCATAGAAGCTAGGAACCAGTGCTAACCATTTTCCAAACATGTGTGTGTGCTTGCTTGCGTGTGTGCGCACGTGTCGTGGGTCGATCTTAATATGGTTTGTCATGGGTCGATCTTAATGTGGTTGGCTGTTACTACTCTATATACTAATGGTTGTGCCAAAGTCAAACTAATGTGTAAGTCTTGTGTCTGACTATTAATGACGTGGAGCAATTTAATAGTAAGTTTTGACTCATGCATTTGATATATTAAACATTTTCACTTATTTGACTTTCATTGTTTACTATTTTGAGTTAGTGAGTATATCACGATAAAAAAGTTAGTGAGTGTATAATCTCCCATGTGAAGTTAAATTTAAAATATGAGCTATAAATAATAACATTTGTGTTGTCATGGAAATATGTAGGAAGAAAGTTATTACATGACACCAAATAATGATAGAAGTAACAATAAAATAAAAATGACCGAGCCAACATTTGAGGGGCCCATTTTAATCCTAGTGACCTACTTTGTTTACGTTTTACTTAACTTTGAGTTATATGTAACTTAAAATTACTTCTACACCTCTAGGCTAATAATTTTAGCTATACTAGAAATTATAATGACATTGTTTTTTATGGAAAATCGTATTATAATCTCCCATACTCATAAACAATACATGTTGTTTGAGCATAGACACCACCTCTAACCAAAACTTTGATCATTATTAATTCTACTTACTTACTAAGTAAAAAACAACTACTCCCTCTGTCCATTTTTACCCTGCATTCTAGGTTTAGTCAAAGTCAAATTAGATAAACTTTGACCAAACATATTATTAAAAATAGAAAGTCTTATAATATCAAATACATATAATATAAAAGTATTTTTCATGATGATTCTAACAATATCTATTTTATATAGTAAATGTTCATATTTTTTCTTGTACACATAGTCAAAGTTAACAAAGTTTGACTTTGACTAAATCTAGAATACAGGGTAATTTAGGACGGAGGGAGTATGAGTGAGAAATATTTTTCATCACATTTAGTGTCAGCATTTAACATGAGTAATATTAATCTCAATAATATATTATACAAAATTAGGAATAGTTAAATTTGAATCTAGATTTTTTATGATGACCATATATTTATAAATGAAGATGGCATCTTTTATTACCCAAATTGGGCATGTTTAAATCTATAGGAGGTCAATCTTCAAAAATACATGTAGTAGAATGTTACTGATTCGTAAACTTCTGTTTGACGACACAAATTCGATGATGTGAGTAAAAAAACATAGAAAAGTACTCTATCTGTTCCATAATTCTAAATCTGAACTAGTAAGTCATGTCAAGAACTATGCAAAGGAGGAAGTATATTGTATATCATTCATCGTAGTTGGTGGGATCAATTGCACATGCACTATATCAGTTACGCTTTATCATAAAAGCTTTAGTGAGTGTGGGTGGTCGATAACCACAGCCCTGTATTGCTTAAAGAAAAAGAGGATGCACAGACAATGCAGTCCAGTGATGCTAGCTGGTCAAACAAAGCATTCAAAATGGATATGCACTCAGAGGAATAAATAAGATTACTTTGAACGGCCACTGCATTGACCGGTTTTTTGGGGCTGCTGAATAACTACGAACCTACACAGGGGGGATAGATACCCCTCACATACACAACGAACACAATAGAGATGGATAGTATGATCTAGCAAATTAGCTAGAGAATGAGGCTAACAGAGCCACCAATCTAATTAGAAAGCGAATCAGTCACTGAAATCGGCAATTGGAGACGGTGCCAATTAAGTCAAGATGAATCGAACTTGTAGTACTTATCGACGGCGGCGACGACGTCCCAGGTGCAGCTGAGCCCCTTGGGGAAGACGACCAGGTCTCCGGCGCCGAACTCCACGCACTCCGTCGAGCCCTTGATGTGCGCCCTCACCTTGCCCTTCAGCAGGTAGCACGTCTGCCTCGCGTCGAACTTCACCGGGAACTTCCCCGTTGGGCACCCCCATCTGCTCGAGCAGGAGAACAACCGTTAATTCATGGCATGGGATGGAACAAAGAGCCAAGAGATGGGCAGTGAACGAATGATCGATCAGCCGCGCTAGATACTCACTTGGGCCAGGACCTGACGCCGAGCTGAACCAGGCGCGACTCCGGCGGGCTGCGCTCGACGGCGATGGAGAGGCCGGGTGGGTCCGTGTCCATGGTGTCCGGGTTTGAGCTCGAGGCCATGAACACCTGGGGAGACGGGGGGAGAGTGGTAGCTAGCCTGGATGTAGGAAAGAATGAGTTATGAGAGAGGTTTGTGTTAGTTTGGTAGGTGTTGAGGCCTCTCGGGGTCTAGGGGAAAGGCAAAGCTTGAGTGGTAGCTTCACTATATGAGATCACCGGAGTGGAGGAATCTCTCTTGCTTCTGGGCGTGGGTGGTTTTTTATCATTTCGGTCCAGCATGTGTATATATTGGGACAGTTGATTCAGTTGGCGACATTTCGTGATATATTGAGTAATTTCGATGGAAACATGGTATACATAGGTTGGGTCGACTCTAAACGCAAGGCACAATGAAAGCATACCAGCTTATTCTAGGGAAACTTCAAATAGAGCTCGAGCTCCATGGAAGCCGGTTTTTTTTTAATTTTTTTTTAAAAATGGCACTTGCAAGTTTAAAAAAAAATCAAAACTGAAAATCTTGATGTAGATCATTATGATATCTAGCAATAATTCAATCCAAAATTCGTTGTATTTTAGGCTCAGCAAAAAAGACAAATCTGCAAAAAAAATTCAAACTTTGCACTGTTCACTATACTAGATCTATGCATTTGACATTTTTGCTGAGCCTAAAATACAGGGAGTTTTGAATTGATTTTTTGCACGCTAGTAGATCACATAATTATCTACATCAAGAATTTTTGTCCTGATTTTGAAACTTTTAAGTGTTATTTTTGAGAAAAAAATCGAAAATCAGGCTCCATGGAGCTCGAGCTCCATTTGTCCACTTCCCTTATTCTTGTACTGATAACAAGAATGCCACAAAAGAGGCTTAATTCTAGAAATAACACCATACACCCTACTCTCCCGGTCTTCATTTCGTCGCACATGTTTTTTTATGGTCTAAACTTGACCATCAATTTAATCAAGTAAATATGGACTATATGACACAAGAAGAGGCGAGGGCCTAAGAGGGTCCAAGGATCACATGCTCTTAGGAAGGCATGCATACGATCTCGTATATACTTCAATTTCAAAAAAATTGTCAATACTACCATAGTTTAGGGGCGGTGCTGAGTAGAGTGGGGCACAAATCGGCTCCTCCGCCACCGTCAGATGTACAAAAAACTCAAAATCTAGGTCATCCAGCCATTGCAACAAACCCTCCCTTCCTTGTGGAACAATTGTTTTCTGCTGCATCAACATTATTGCAGCATTTCTTCCTACAATGAGAGAAAACCATACAAAAACATCATAGTAGTTTGAAAACTTCAATACATAAACATATGGCTTTGTAGCAATTCCCATCTCTAGCGCTGCAAATAACCATTTACTGCTTCACAATCAGCATGCATGCAGCATGGGGACCAACATTTGCAACACCTCATAAAAACAGTTGCATCACAGAAGGAACACTTCTAGCACACCCATAATTGTTGCATCTTCTCGCTTGCTTGTTTGTAAATACAGAGTTTGCAGCAAGTCAAGAATGTATACAAGAAACAATCATTATCCTTGTTGATTTTGGCTCACGGGTGGTTAGTTCGGCTCGTTGTAGCCTCGGTCCACCTTCTCCCCTAGGATGATCTTAGTGGATAACCTCGTATATGAATTCTTTTGTGGTGCATCTGGTGAACGAGCTCCGTGGCGTTTTACAGATTCAACTATGGAGGAAAACAACGAGGAGAGCAAGAGGACCAGAGAAGGAGCCGACCGCAAGGGATTTCCAGAGCAAGAGGAAAATCAGCCCCCTCCACCACCATCAAATATTTTTTAAAAAAACTCAAAATAGGTCATCCAACTGTTGCAACAAACCCTCCCTTCCCCGTGGAACAATTTTTTTCTATTGTATCAACATTATTGCCGCATTTCTTCCTACAATGGGACCGTACAAAAACATCATAGTAGTTTGAAAAGTTCAATACATAAACATATGGCTTTGTAGCAATCCCCATCTCTGGTGCTGCAAATACCCATTTATTGCCTCACAATCATCATGCATGCAGCATGGGGACCAACATTTGCAACACCTGAGGGAACACTTCTAGAACACCCATAATTGTTGCATCATCTCGCTCATTTTTTTGCAAACACAGAGTTTGCAGCAAGTCAAGAATGTACACAACAAACAATCATTAACTTTGTTGATTCTGGCTCACTAGTGGTTAGTCTTGCTCGTTGTAGCCTCGTCCCACCTTCTCCCCTAGGCCCATCTTAGTGGATAACCTCGGATATGAATTCTTTCGTGATGCATCTAGCGTACGAGCTCCGTGGCCTTAATTTTACAGATTCAACTATGGAGGAACACGATGAGGAGAGCAAGAGGACCAGAGAAGGAGCCGACCGCAAGGGATTTCCAGGGGAGTGGGAGGACCGGATGATGGGTTGCACAGTGGAAGGAAACAAGAGGTGTAGCGGCAAGTTAGCAGCAGGCGCAAAGCAATATGGAGGGCAAGAGATGGAGAGAGGCGGAGAATGAAAAACACACCCGGAGGAACGACGCGGTGATTAGAATCGATGGCGACTAGTTTTTATATGAGAAGCGGTGAAAAACACACCTAGGGGAGTGGGAGGTTTACCGTAGTTTGTCCTCTATTTTGAGTTTTCGTTCCGTTGTTTACTGATTTGGCCAACTCAACCTCGCTCTCACTTTGTCACTACCAACACAAAACATACATGAAGAAAATCGATGGCGACTAGTTTTTATATGAGAAGAAATAAGTACTCGCATTGTTCCAAATTATCCCGAGTTTGTAGGTTAAGTCGGAGTTAAATTTTATGAGCTTTGAGCAAGTACAAAGGAAAAATACTCCCATCATTTAAACGAGCTTCACACCGGTAGAAGATTTACGGGCAAGCAATTCACACTAGAAGGAGCCACACCGGCCACCGACCACCACACTGCATACTCCTACTGCCGAGAAGGAGTCCGATATATCGCGAAAATGAAGCATCGCCGGAGACACGAAGCAAAAGGGGAGGCAAAATGGCCGTCCCTATCCGTTTCGCTGACGTGGCGCCTTCGGGGCCACCGGCTGCCGGTCAGGCCCTTGACCGCCTGGTGGTGGGATCCCGTGCGGCGACACCCCGTGTGGTCCTCTCAGGACACGTGCGTGCGGCAGAGGTCATGTCCCTCAGATCGCAGCGATCCGGAGAGGGGGGCCATGGGGCGCGTTGGCGTTTCTCCGATCGGCACCGCGCGACAGCACCCTGGTCGTACGCCGTCTCCCCCCAAACATGTGGGGGCGCCAGTGCGCCGGCGACGCGTGGCCGGAGGAGGAGCCGGATTCCTTGCGTTGCGATGGGGAAAGGGCAGTTGTGCGCATTATCTGATGCCGTGCCGCGTGTGGCACTGCTAATGCCTGGCGACTACGGCATAAATTCAGTCTCAGGCTGAGGCCGACACCACCAATTTGCTTTACTACATAATAATCATGTTCTTCTAGGCTGATGATGCTTTGGTCTCTTGGATGTTCTGGTTCAGAGCGATAGATTGTTTTGGCAGAACAGAAGAATGTACCCATGTTTTCACTTGCAAAAAAATTGACTTTTCTTTTAGATACCACGGGGTACCTGTTCATTATAGAAAGCTCTGTTAAGGACCTCGATCTATCTATTAGTTTTCCAGGGTAATTCAAGGTCTTAACATATTACAAGCGAGAGAGATCGGAGATAGCCTTAGAGGAGGGGTAGATAGGAGGAAGGGGAGGGAGAGCATTCAACACGATTACAATTGGCTCAGTAGCAGTGAGAGATGTACAGCTGACTGCAGGATATAGGCCGCTAGTGCCAACAGGGGGGGCCCTTCCTGGACTTCGTCAGCTTCAAACTCCACCGTTGGATTCACGTCGTCCAACCTAGACCGTTGAAGCGAGCCGTCTGCCACTGCTCCCTTCTTGATCTGCATTGCTTGGGGGAGAACCGGTGACATTTCGAGGCCGGGGCCACGACGGGAAGAGCGGAAGGGACGCACGACGCAGCGGCGACAGCCTGACAAGGACCGCTGATGGGGCTGAGTTGTATTAGGATTGACGTCAGTTTGATGGACTCTCTCTCTCTCTCTTATTGGTGCGCTTCGGACGAAGGGGTATCGAGGTGGACGAAAATCACGGATTAAAAACGTACTTTTGGTGGATTGAAAGAGTATTTATGAGTCACGGACCATACCTCTAGCAATATTATTAGTAGACTAGCTAAGTGCCCGCGCGTTGCCGCTAAATTACAAGAATATATTACCATATCTGAAACAATCTTACATAATGCTTGAACGCGATTTTTTTTTATTTTTTATTACACGGTGTAAATTTCCTTGTACACTTATGTACCCCTTGTATTATATTTCTCGAAACCAATTTACATTTTTTTTTGTTTTCTCTAATTAACATGAACTTAATATATCTTGAATGGTCTAATGTCTAACATGCATATCGACGATCACCCGTTCATCTCTAGTATCTACAGACACTGACACATTGTCACATGTTTTTGGGACCTGTGATCTACGGTCATATTATCTAAACTTTTCCTTGTTAGAAATTCGGCATCAGAAACATTATCGAAGCTCATACGGCAGCAAACTCGTATAATTTCTCGCAGATGTTCAACGAAACTATTCGCAGAGGCAGGTACGACCATAGCTTTTAGAATCACTATATCTTGATCTTCTCGTTCTCTCCATTGGACGTGTCGCAAGATTGCTTCTGTACGTAATCACACTTAATAGGACTGACGCTACAAAGAACACGGCATCTGCACCTAATCACACATGAAAGATAGAGGCTGACGCTACAAAGAGCAAAGCAACAGACATGACGTTGGGGGCAATAAGTTCAGACTTATTAGCTCTAACAGGTCTAGGCACCTCCTCGATCGGACGCTCAAGCACGCCCATATATATATATATAATAGTAGGAGTATTATAAAAAGTATGGAACATAAAGTTCAAGGACAATGGTACTTGCCTACTCAGTGCACACATGAATGACCGTCAAATAAATCAAACATTGTTGACAATTGCTATGTCGTCGTAATCTTGCTAGCTAATCCTGCCCTGACAAGCTCAACGTCGACCACGTCTGTCATCCCGTGGGCGTGAACACACGAACCACCGCCGGCCTGCGCACAACTGCACGAGGCCGGGCGCATCGGCAGCGGTGGCCTGGCGTGAGCAGAGGGATACCATCCCAACTCAAAGGAGGCTCAGAGGGAACTCTGTCCTGATCGCCGGCTTCCGCGGTAAGAGCTGGCCTAGAGCATCCCGTTGTGCTGCGACCACCGCTGGCCTGTGCACGAGGCCGGACGCGTTCAGCAGCGGAGGCCACGACATGGACGGGCTCACGGGCATGAGCAGAGGGATACCAGCCCCACTCAGAGGAGGCGCGGCGGGGGCTCTGTCCTGGTCTCTGGCGGGGGTAGTAAGAGGCGGCCTAGAGCTACCCATTTTACAGCGCCGCAATGCGGGCGTCCCCAACTTGGAGGTAGGGACGCTGGGCACTGATGTACTGGGCTGAGCTGGCTGCCCCGAGGAGGACGACAGCGGTGCGGAGTAGCCATAGGACAACACCGGAGGTGTTTCTTGTAGACCTCAGGTGGTGCACGGGCTGGTCCAGGCGGTGGGGTATAGTTCAGTCCCTAGCTGGTATACTCAAATAATAAAAGACAATTCATGCACTATATGGGCATTTGGATCTCGCCAGGGGGGAAGAAAATACAGAGAAATCCCGAACAGGATCATGCGCATGCAGTGTCTCTCTACCGCAAGCACTGCCAATAGGGAGTCCATGGATGTGGGCACGAGGCCAACAGCGTGGCCGGCCGGCTTGACGCCTGTAGGAGATCCCGTTGAGGTCACAGTTGTGAGTGTGGCCGGTAGTGGAGGCGCACGCGGAAGCAAGCCTTGGTGGCGCGTGGGGGCGGCTTCGCGGCTGGACGGGAAGGCCACGGCCGAGGGGAGTTGAGGAAGGAGAGAAGGGACGTTAGGAAGAGCTCATATGTAGCGGCCGCTGCGTGGGTCCGAGGCGGTGGAAATCTGGCAGCCGCGCAGGGATCTAGTCCAGCGACGGCGGTGCATCGATTTGGATGTGGGGGCGTGCCTCTCGGAACGGGCACACCGGCGGTCGCTCCCCGTGCGTTTGTCTGTACCGCTAAAAGGAAAGGGGAGAAAACAAGGTCGCGGGCACGACCTATCGGGGCGACGACGGAACGAGAAAAACGGTTCGATAAAAAAGACGTGCGGGGAGTAGGGGATGAAAGCGTATTTTTGGTGGATTGAAAACGTACTTGTGAGCCACGGACCATACCTCTAGCAATATTATTAGTAGAGATTATTAGTAGAGATATTATTAATAAGTATACTAGTTGTCTGTAAAAGTCCTCGTGTGCTTAAACGGTTTTTGCAAATAAAATATCTGTAAAGATTTATCCTTCGCACACGATTTTAGGAACCGTGTACATAATGATGCTTCAAGGTCCACCCTTGCATAGTAACAATTTTTCTAATCGTTTGTGACAGGTTAATCGGACGTTGCGAAGTACTAATCTTTATCTTTACTATAGGATCCCAGTTGGTGACGGTGAAGCCACTTTTGGTTAAAACATTCGACTTCCCAAAATACCCCTAAAACAAATAACAAATCAGCCAAAAAAGTCAAACGCAACCATCTCAATCACGGAAAACTGGTCGCTCTAAATCAGTTAGCACCTTGCTTATATAAGGTAGCCAGTCAATCACGTGATTAATGTCTTGCTAAAACTATATTCCCATTAATTCCCCTCAATTCCCTCAAATCACGTCTAATTCTTTTCTAGGACGTCCCCCTCTCATTAGCGGTGTTTAGGGGATCAATCAGATCATCTCTTTCCTATTTTCGTTACCACACATCTTGAGATTGTCAGGCACAAGGTATACGCCCTGGACGGACCAATGTCACCGAGGAGGCTGCTCGACGTCGCCTTGCCGTAGGGGCAGCAGCTTGACGCCACCTATCATTGCCCGTACTTCAACATAGGCGACATGGTGGGATCAGAAGGGTCCGTCCTCCCCTAGACACTTTGATCATTTTCTTTTGGCGGCAGCCATGGCTGCGGGCACCCTAGAGCTCTGCCACGGGACAGAGAGCAACACAATCGGCGGCGAATTGATGAGGTGAAGGTGGGGCACGGGGCCAACGGCCCCGGCCGCGGCGCGCAGCCGAGGATGAAGCAGCGGCGCCACAGGCTGCATGTGTACATGGAGTCGCCAAGGCGCCCCCTCAACGACGACGTCCAAGTGAGCAGTCCCCGGGGTATGATGATGAGCTCAGGAGGCACTTCAACTGCCTTCGCCCAGTACGGCCCTCGCGCACACATGAGGCTTTTCCATGCGATGGCGCAGTGAGAATGCCCTCCGTGTCGGTCCTTGTGAGGACTGGTTTCTATTTGATGTTTAGGTTTGCAATTAGGTGATGGATGTGATGCAGAGTGGAGAAGGTGCGACACGTACTCACACACAGGCGGCTCATGGAGCTGGCCAAGGATCCATCACGGCGGTGGGGGCTGTCGGTGCGAACCATACAAAGTGATGTGTTCTTTACAATGTACTCTACGATTCATTCTCAGTAATTGGTGGTTTAGTTTTTGCAATGGAGGTAATGTTTTTCTAATCCATCCGACTTGCACTGAATCTTAGTGAAAGAGTCATTCTCGGCTGATAATAAGTTCGGAACCTATTACTACTTCTGGATCGAAAACTTGTTTATGTGATAGTTGTTTATATTTTCAGCAGCACAAACTAAGTGGAAGCCTCGTGGGTGTCCCATCACCATTGTATTTGAGATTTGAAAATTCCACCAAGGGCTTTTGAATGTTGTAAGACTTGCACCGTTAAAATCTGAAAATAAGGTCAAAGTTAGATGTGAGGTTGGATCCTATATTGTTTTTAGAATGGGATTAGAAGCATAAATTCCTTTTTTCTAACAGTAAAATAGCTGCAGTCATATGTAAATACCTACTATTGTTTGTCATTATCCTTATATGGCAGTCTTGATTCATTAGGTCTCTCCAATTATTGATGCAAATCACTGATGTTGATTCAAACACACATGGGAGGAAGTTGCTTCAAGGCAGTTCAACAGGCAAAAAAGGTACTTGGTGATTAATGAACGAACTTTATGACTTTAACAATATGAAAGAAGTCGATGAAACTGATCCCGCTTAAACTTGTCTCGAAGACTTTGTGTCGCGGTCTCTAGGACATGAAACTTATGAATATGTTAGCATAATATACCTGATGCTTCTGGTTTTATAACATATACCATCTTAATGTTATTCTAGCATATAACACTTGCACAACTAACTAACCTATGCAATTTAGGCGACATACTTAATTAAAGCACCACCCAGCAATCATCAATGACAATGGAAACAATAATGTTTAAGATTTAATGCAGTTAGAGGGACCATGTGAAAGTTCAATGGTGTAAGTGGAACACCACTTTCATAAATGGACTTACCAGGCGATGGCAAGGCGAGATGACAAACTATGGAAGAGACAAATACAGACAAGAGGGATGAACTGAGTAAAGTAGGGAGGAAGGATGGGTGGGAGAAAGATGATGATTTGTCATCTCATTGTCGGAAGAAGATGAGGAAAAAGGCAAATGATGTATGTGTCATTATACAAATGGATACAATGTGGCGTCATGTTCGACAAATTTTTGAATTCTAAAGATTTATGTCTAATATATATGTATAGTTTTTAACCCGTAGCAACGCACGGGCATTCAACTAGTATGTATAAATCAAATGTTTTGTTTTAGTCCTTGACAACACCATGAGAACTTAAGTAAGAAAACATCGACAATTGGAAATAAAATAAACACTTGACAGTTACAAATTACAAAAGCATATACTTCTTGAGTTTCTGAAGTCCACACCCCGATCAGGAAGGAATCACACACACACACACACCAACGTGCATTATGTTTCTGATCAATTGTGTTTGCCGTAGGCTCTGGGTTGGCGATGAGGTACTCCTCGACGGTTTTGAAGGTGCCGGCGAGGGAATGTTTGGCCAAGTTGAGCTGGTCGTCTTGCACCACAACAGCCAGAAGCTTGCGTAGTTGCATATCCAGTCCACCTCCACGACACAGCCGCCGTTGCCCGTCGGTTCAATCTTTTCTTACTAATAGGCAGCTAGTGCCCGACTTTAAATTAGAAAAACTCATAGGTTTTACTAGATTCATTACAATACCTCGGCATACAGCTAAGCCAAGTAAATAAACTACTACTCCCTCCGATCGGAAATAACTGTCCACTAGTGGAAAACGGGTCTAATATTCTAGGGCATTAGTCCCGGTTGCACTATGAACCGGGACTGATGCCCTGGGCTCCACTGCTTTTTCGGCCACAGGACCCCAGAACCCATTAGTCCCGGTTCGTTTTGAACCTTTAGTCCCGGTTCATATCCGGCCGTTGCCAGGTTCATTAGTCCCGGTTGGTAATACCTACCGGGACTAAAGACCCAGCCTTTAGTCCCGGTTGGTATTACCAACCGAGACTAATGAGTTTCATATATAAAAAATCTCCTTCTTCCTCCCCGAGCCAGCCACTCCCCCTCTCCACTCTCCAAGTGTTCTTCATGCTACAAGCTAGCTCGAGTTCATCCTCTTTGACCACCATTTTTTGTCACAAATTGGTGTCCCCACTTCAATCTAAGTGGACTAAAAGGTAAGGAACTTTGTGCTTTTGTCTTTCATTGGTAATTTAGCTCATTTAATGCTCTAGAAGTAGAGAGATTTGTGAATTTTTTATGGGAGCAATTATTTAGATGTTCATTTAATTATGTGTAGAAGTAGATGAAGATAGAGGTAGAAATAGAGGTAGAGATAGAGATATAGATAGAAATATAAAATAGAAAATTAAAATAAAGATAGAGAGATAGAGATAGAGATAGAATTAAAAATAAAAATAGAAGTAGACATAGAAATAGAAATAGAGATAGAGATAGAGATAGAAATAGAAAATAGAAATTGAGATAGAAATCTGATAAAACTTCGAAGATGTCGTAGGGCGTGAGCACCAACGACATCTTTGAGAAGCTCCGCCACGGGAGATTTCCCAACCCTTTACCCAACACTGTTAGAGGAGATGGAGTCTTTCACGGGCTTGCAGGGAAATTTTTCCGAGGCGGAGCTTCCGAAGATGCCGTAGGGCGTGAGCACCAACGACATCTTCGAGAAGCTCCGCCACGGGAGATTTCCCAACCCTTTACCCAACACTGTTAGAGGAGATGGAGTCTTTCACGGGCTTCAGGGGGATTTTTCCGAGGCGGAGCTTCCAAAGATGCCATAGGGCGTGAGCACCAACGACATCTTCGAGAAGCTCCGCCACGGGAGATTTTCCAACCCTTTACCCAACACTGTTAGAGGAGATGGAGTCTTTCATGGGCTTGCAGGGAAATTTTTTCGAGGCGGAGCTTCCGAATATGCCGTAGGGCGTGAGCACCAACGACATCTTCGAGAAGCTCCGCCACGGGAGATTTCCCAACCCTTTCCTCCATCCATGGGGATGAAACTCTCCCTGCCTTCTAGGTTGGCTTGTTGAGCTGCTTGCCATGCCGTATCGATGCTCCTTTTATAGGCACGGCGCCGCTTCTACTTTGTCTTGTTCCTCCGACAGGGGCGTCGTGCGCTATATGCTTTATCTCATCGAGCAGTGCATCCACCCACGCGTCCTTATCCTGCCGATAGCTTTAGTCTCGGTTACACCCACCAGCCAGGACTAAAGGTTACCCACACGCCCTTATCCCACCGACAGTTTTGTTAGATGACACAAAAACCACCTTTAGTCCCGGTTGTACCCACCAGCCGGGACTAAAGTTTTGTTAACTTATTCTAACTTATCAAACTATTAACAAAATTGTGATAGAAATAAAAATAGTGATAGAAATAGAGATAGAAATAAAAATAGTGATAGAAATAGAGATAGAAATAGAAATAGTGATAGAAATAAAATTAAAGATATAGAAATGGACATACAAACAAAATTAGAGATAGAAATAGAAATTGTATATTTGATTTGCGTTTGATATATACTTATATAATGCAGATGAGCCGAGCATGGATGTACGCCGATCGATGCTCTGGAGATTTCATTAAATGCGTGCATTCTTTTCTCAATGTGGCTGAGGCAACCAAGCGGAATGGTTTTATGTGTTGTCCATGCGGTGTTTGTCGAAATGAGAAGGATTAACCCTCCACAAAGACCCTTCATATCCACCTGTTCCGGTTCGGTTTCATGTCCGGCTATAATTGTTGGATCAAGCATGGGGAGAGAGGGGTTATGATGGAAGACAGCGATGAAGAAGAGAATGATGACAACTATCCTGAGTTCCCTGAAACCACCGATACCGCAATGGAAGATAATGAAGAAGAAGAAGAAGGTGAAGAACGGGCATCAGATGTGCCCGCTGATGATCTTGGTCAGGTCATTGTTGATGCACAGATTGACTGTGAAAGTGAAAAGGAGAGGGAGAAGTTGGAACGCATGTTAGATGATCACAAAAAGAATTTATACCCAAATTGCGAAGACGGCCAGAAAAGGCTAGGAAGCACGCTGAAATTGCTGCAATGGAAAGCAGAGAGTGGTTTATCTGACAAGGGATTTAAAAAGTTGCTGAAAATTATGAAGAAGATGCTTCCAAAGGATAACGAATTGCCCGCTAGTACGTATGAAGC
The DNA here is from genome assembly GCA_007115705.1 of Dactylis glomerata. Classification (NCBI taxonomy): domain Eukaryota; kingdom Viridiplantae; phylum Streptophyta; class Magnoliopsida; order Poales; family Poaceae; genus Dactylis; species Dactylis glomerata. The sequence goes on along the minus strand of QXEO01000017.1, from coordinate 403,069 downwards.
AAAGAAGATTGTCTGCCCTCTAGGATTGGAGGTGCAGAAGATACATGCATGCATTAATGACTGTATTCTCTACCGCGGTGAGTACGAGAATTTGAATGCATGCCCGGTGTGCAGTGCATTTCGGTATAAGATCAGGCGAGATGACCCTGGTGATGTTGAGGGCGAGCGCCCTAGGAAGAGGGTTCCTGCCAAGGTGATGTGGTATGCACCTATAATACCACGGTTGAAACGTTTGTTCAGAAACAAAGAGCATGCCAAGTTGTTGAGGTGGCACAAAGAAGATCGTAAGAGTGACGAGATGTTGAGACACCCCGCTGATGGGTCGCAGTGGAGAAAAATCGACAAAGATTTCCCGGAGTTTACGAAAGACGCACGGAACTTGAGGTTTGGTCTAAGTACAGATGGCATGAATCCTTTTGGGGAGCAGAGCTGCAGTCATGGCACCTGGCCCGTGACTCTATGTATCTATAACCTTCCTCCTTGGTTGTGCATGAAGCAAAAGTTTATTATGATTTCAGTGCTTATCCAAGGCCCGAAGCAACCCGGCAATGACATTGATGTGTATCTAAGGCCATTAGTTGATGAACTTTTACAGCTGTGGCAGACTGAAGGTGTTCGTGTGTGGGATGAGTACAAACAAGAGGAATTTGATCTACGAGCGTTGCTGTTCGTGACCATCAATGATTGGCCTGCTCTTAGTAACCTTTCAGGACAGACAAACAAGGGATACAATGCATGCACGCACTGTTTAGGTGAGATCGATAGTATATATTTGGATAAAAGTAAGAAGGTGGTGTATCTCGGGCATCGTCGATTTCTTTTGCCCAAACATCAATTGAAGAAAAAGGCAAGCATTTCAACGGCGAGGCAGAAGTCCGGGGCAAGCCTAAACGCCATACTGGTGGATATATTTGATATGGTCAAAGATTTAAAAATAATCTTTGGAAAGGGCCCTGGCAGTCTGTCTGTTCCGAATGACGCTAGCAGACATGCACCCATGTGGAAGAAGAAATCTATATTTTGGGAGCTTGAGTATTGGAAATTCCTAGAGGTCCGCTCTGCAATCGACGTGATGCACGTGACGAAGAATGTTTGCGTCAACCTACTAGCCTTCTTGGGCTTGTATGGGAAGACAAAAGATACACTGGAAGCACGTGAGGACCAGCACCATATGAAAAAGAAGAGACGGCATGTATCCGGAGGATTCTAAGGGTCCTGCGAGCTACGCTCTTACCAAAGAAGAGAAGAAAATCTTTTTTGAATGCCTGAGCAGTATCAAGGTCCCGTCTGGATTCTCGTCAAATATAAAGGGAATAATAAATATGGCAGAGAAAAAATTCCAAAACCTAAAGTCTCATGACTGCCACGTGCTTATGACGCAATTGCTTCCGGTTGCACTGAGGGGGATTCTACCGGAAAATGTTCGAGTACCGATTGTGAAGCTATGTGCATTCCTCAATGCAATTTCGCAGAAGGTAATCAATCCAAAAGATCTACAGCGGTTACAGAATGATGTGGCCCAATGTCTTGTCAGCTTCGAGTTGGTGTTCCCACCGTCCTTCTTCAATATTATGACACATCTCTTAGTTCACCTAGTCGAAGAGATTACCATTCTCGGTCCAGTATTTCTGCACAATATGTTCCCCTTTGAGAGGTTTATGGGAGTCTTAAAGAAATATGTGCATACTCGTGCTAGGCCAGAAGGAAGCATCTCCAAGGGCTATCTAACAGAGGAGGTCATTGAGTTTTGTGTTGACTTTGTTCCTGACCTGAACCCGATTGGTCTTCCTCAATCGCGGCATGAGGGGAGACTAAGTGGAAAAGGCACGCTAGGAATGAAATCAGCATACTGTATGGACGGACATTCTTTGAGTGAAGTACACTACACAGTTTTACGAAATTCCACATTGGTGGAGCCGTATATGGAGCGACACAAGAATATTGTACGCTCGGAAAACCCGGGGCAGTCTGACTCCTGGATTACAAAGTTGCACATGGCGACTTTTGGTAGTTGGTTGCAAACACTTCTCATAAATGACACTACTGTTGGATATGAGCTGTCCATGTTGGCCAAGAAACCATCTTCAACTATATTGACTTTCCAGGTGACAAGGGTATAGCTAATAGAGCCCGTTAGTTGAGTACCCCTGAGGCCCGTTAAGCTAGGCCCAATTGTAATGATAGTCGAATACGAGTTCTTACCGTATGTCGATATTGTAATCTGTATCGGACCCTACCCGATCCTCGAGACCTGGCCACCTATATATAGGGGCCAGGAGGGGACGGTGTAGGGCAGATTGAAAGCAAGCCAGGTTGAACACCCAAGTTTACTTTCGATACACACCTGTTTCGACTAACTTTACCTTCGAGTTCATCCGACGCCCTATCTCCCCGATCCTAAGTCCTTCATCTAGGACATTTGTCGAGTTAACCCTCGTCAATTGGCGCTGACCGTGGGGACCTTGGGCGTTGGAATCATGAATTCGACGGCTTTTTCGCTTTTAGCCAACAACTGTTCAGAAGTCGACGGAAGTCAAGAGGTGGAACTAACCATCGGAAGTCTGAGCATCCTCATCGGGCCGTCGGGTTCGTCCCGCCTTTCGGATCCGACGAAACAAGATCCATCGGCAAATGAGCCTGAAGCAACAGCAATAATGGAGTATTCCGACGGATCATCCAGCGAGGTAAACTCGCCGGTCAGCTTAGAAGAAGCGCAAAAAAGGAAAATTGCAGAAGACAACAAAGAAAAGGACAACTTCAATACAAAAATCCAACTCGACGATCTCACGATCTGCCTCGGCGATATCTCAGATAACTCAACAGACACATGGAATACAGGGTTAGAGCTTTCTGAAGATGGCGACTCGATCTTCTCAAGCTTTAATAGCAACATCGGCAAGCAGTGCCAGGTACTCGCCATTGTGGGCGACAACTCAGAAGAATTCGATGAAAATAACAACCCAGTGATAAACCCAGCAAATGTCGATAGAGGAGCAAATCACCTAGCAGAAGGGCAAACAGTGGAATCCCTCACATCCAGGGAAAAAATTCGACTATCAGTCGACGAGTGGAAAATAATAAGAGAAGCCGTAGAACACAGCACGCCAATACCATCAAATTCCAGCAAAGACATGCTTTTTGGGTATCATTACGCCCTAAGGCAGCAAGCAAAGCAATTAGCAAAGGAGAAGATAGAGATACAAAGAAGGAAAGATTCAGCCATTGCAGCCAGCGAAGCTGCTCGCAAAGCACGAAGCGACACATCATACAGCAACGCAAGGAAAAATCGTCGACATGGCTCAAGGTATGACAACCTCGAGCACTCCGACAGGCAAAGTATCTCGAAAAACCTCGACTCGTCCTTCCTATCGGTCGACGAGCAGGGGAACATCCTACCAAAAACACCTGAAGCAGCATTAGTAGCAGCGCAGGCATATCTGCTCACAACTCGACCAAGTCCAGGAGATCCTAGGGAGCACATGCATAGAGTAGCATTGAACAGACTCAACATGGTAGGCCACAAGCTATCAGCAAAAGGAGAAGAAGCACATCATCACAAGGAAGTACACAAAGCAAGGTCACCTCGCCATCACAATAGTCCTCGGCATAGAAGCAGTAAACACCGATCTCGATCGCCATCACCAAAACACCACGGTGGAACTCAAAAATCGCGATCCCCAAATGAAAGGCGCGACTATGAAGACGATGAACAAGAGATGGGGGCATCGTGCTTTACCCATAGGGTTCGCACCACTCCAGTTCCTAAAGGATTCAAGCTACCTCATGATCAGCAAAAATACGACGGATCACAGGAACCACAATCATGGCTCGCAGATTACTTACAAGCAGTTCAAATACTAGGAGGAACCAAAGAAACAACAATGCAAAGTTTGCAACTACACCTCACCGGCGCAGCAAGGTCATGGTTGAGCAAACTAGAGAAAGAATCCATTGGAAGCTGGAAAGACCTCACAAAGCAATTTACAAGCAACTTCAGGTCGACATACAAACGGCCAGCATCAATAGAAGAAGTCAAAGCATGCGTACAACAACGCGACGAAACACTACGGGCATACATCCAAAGATGGAGCCTCATCAAAAATTCAGCAGTCGAAGTTTCAGACGAAAGAGCAATAGACGCGTTCATCATTGGATTAAGGCGAAGAGACCTAGTCGAAGAGATGGGTAGAATCAAGCCAAAAACAGTGTCAGATCTCATGGACACAGCAAACATATTTGCAGATGGAGAAGATGCGTGCAACAATAAACGGACACGATCTCCAGAGGACGACAGAAGAAACAGATATGGAAGTCAAAGGAGACGATCCCGAAACTACGACACCTACGGCTTTCACAGCCAAGTCGCCGCAGGATATAAAGACAACAGTTATCAAGGAAACGATCGCAGAAGCTCGGGATATCGCAGTTACGGAAAAGAGGACTATAAGAAGTTCCCACCAAGAGAATCCAGAGAGTACAACCCATCACCAGAAGATATGCTCAACGGGCCTTGTCATATACACTCAGCGTTCGTCGACGGGAAGCGAGTATCAAGGCACGCAATGAAAGACTGCACAACATTCTTAAAGCTATAAGAAGCAGCAATAAACAAACAAACCGAAGCAAGGCGACAAGGATTCGAAGGAAGTAACAATCCCCCGACAAGCCAGCAAGGAAACAACGGAGCCCCTCAAGGACAAGACCAGCAAAACAAGGGACACGACAACGACGACGAAGGGTACGTCCCATCAAAAGGACACATCACAGCAATGATACAACCTGTGCCCAAGTCGAACAAAGAAGAAAAGAGTATAACTCGACAAGTCAATCTAGCAGTCATGTCGCCTCCAGCTACAACAGAATATCTGCATTGGTCAGAACAACCAATTGAGTTCAATAGAGAGGACCACCCCATAACAGTACCTCGGCCAGGAAACGCGCCTCTGGTACTTAAAGCTCAAATCGGCACGCATGATGTCGACAGAATATTCATGGACGCAGGAAGTGGGATTAACCTGATATACGCGAAAACACTCAGGGCAATGCACATATCGCTGGATTTCCTGAAACCAACAGATTGCTCCTTCCACGGGATTGTGCCAGGAAGTGCCAATTACCCACTGGGTCGGATAGCACTCAATGTTTGCTTCGGCAACCGACAAAACAACAGGAGAGAAAAACTAGACTTCGAAGTCATGGACTGGCCATCTCAATATCATGCGATCCTCGGACGACCCGCGTTTTCGCGATTCATGGCAGTACCTCACTATACATATTTAGTACTTAAAATGCCAGGACCAAGAGGAATAATTACAGTCAAAGGAAGTTTTGAAGTCTCAGATCTCTGCGACAGGGAGTTCCACAAGATGGCGCAAAACTTTGGCATGATAGCCAACTATGAAGAAAAGGTGAAGAACACGACTACAGAAGGCATCAAGCTACTCGAGGGACGCGTCGCGGAGCCCGAGGCAAAGAAAACTACGAGTAGAAACACCAGGAGAAGGCAAAGGCGCAGGAGAAGAAGGGAAAACTGCGACGTCGTAAACATAAAGAAGAGCAGGACACAAAGGCTATAAAAGCCACGAGTTATACCAGGGGCAATGCCCTCTAGATCCAGAACACAGGTCATAGGCCGGATCTCTTGGGTCACCCCATGTATCTTATATTACAAGTATAAATAAAGATAAATCGTTCCTCATATTCGAGTTTACGAATCTTTTCAAAGGGAAAAATGCGGCAAACGCACGACTTACACAATAACGCTTTGAGAATAAACTTTTCGACACAACAGTCGCAAAATAAGACACTCTCGCGTTCCATATACACAAAACATTACAACAACGGGTTGTCAGAATCATCTACGCCTAAAGGATCCAAATAATGGTACTCGCGAAAAAACGCAGCATCCGCTTCCAGAAGCCTAGCTATGAGTCTCCAGGCAGGCTGCAACGTATTCTCCATATGAACTCGAAGGCTAGCTCCACCTGGAGCCAAACTCAGGGACATAGTGCTGTAATTCAACCTCGGGTGCCACTTGCGTATCCACCCGAGAGCAAAATTGGCACCTGCCACTAAATTCAGCTCTATCAACCTATGAATACGATGACTTGATCTGAAAGTATCAAGAAGAAGGGGGAAAGTTGCAGGCAAAGGATTACGAGGAAGCATGACGGAGTGCATAGTTGTGAGAGCTCGTCGGCAACCATCAACTGACTCGCCAATGTGCTGGGCACGGTCTTGGAGCAATACAATGGCGCTTTGGCGTCGAGGATCAGACCACAAAGTCTCATAGCCAGTCGACATCTTCTCCAAAGCAGCATTTCGCTCAGCAACTCGACGTTCTTCAGCAGCAAAATCCAAACAAGTACCTACAACGGCAAATATATCACAAAAGCAGCAGTGCACAAACAGCCAAAGAAGGAGTCGAAAGAAAACTCACATCGCAACAGCTCGCAAGCAGACTCGACAATGCCAAGAATGAAAGATTCGCACTCTTCATTATGAACAACCTTCGCCGTCAAGCTGGAGACCTTTTCTTCAAGGGAAGAGATTTTCTTCATATAGCCACTGGCTTGGCTAGCCTTTTTAATAGCCATCTGTGCTTGGCATTTAGCCAAGGATAGGCGAGTTTCAAGGTCGGAAATCCTGGAAGAGTATTCCAAGCATTGACTGCATCGACTAGTAGTCGACGAAATCTGGGGATCGAACCCATGGGCAGAAGAAGGAGCAGGACCATGAGTCAAAGGATCATGAACGCGCATCGACTACAATAGAAAAGAAAGGAGAAACAATTTCAGAAAGGCAGCATAATATTTCATACGAAGAGAATATATTTACATAAGAGCACAACCCTATGGCTAAAGGTTCTCGGGTTGCATCTGACTAAAGTCTTTACATTCAAAAGGAGAACACTAAAAAAGAAGCTACAAGGAAGCTGAGTCTACGCCACCTCAGCATTCTGCTCCATGGTAGAAGGGGGCGCAGCAGCTTCCTCGCTAGAAGTCGACGGTGGCACCGGATCTTTCGCCACTGGAGGTGGTGCAGCAGGCACCGCAGAGGCTGCCGAAGGAGAGATCGTTGTCAACAATGCAGGTGCCAACTTCTTCGCCTTCTCGAAAAACACCTTCATCTCGTCACGGGTGTGGCCATGAGGGGAGCTAACCCTCTCCCAGTCGAAGTCTGTACCGTGCGCAAGAGAAAGTGCAATAGCACCCTCGGCGCCGCGCTTAATGGACATCCCTTTCAGCTGGAGAGTGGGGTCTTCAGTAGTATCGAAGGATTTGGCGAGTTCAGCCAAGTTGTCCTTCGGAACTATCACCCTTTTCTTCGGCCACAAACCAGCAAACAGCCGTGATAGAACGCGGCTAACCAACTCAAAAGTTTCCTGGATAGATATCCAGTTTTCTTCGAGTAGGTTAACCGCATTCATCAGAGGATCATCGTCTGTTTGCAAAGCCGACGGAGATACCCCGGTAAATTCTGCACAAATAGAAAATAAAAGAAGAGACAAGTGACAAAAAGTACACAAGTGCAACAGAAGTCGAAAATACAAAGACAAGTCGAAGAACTCACTTTCAGTGGCACAAGACATGGTGTGAAGACGATCCGCCACGGCTTGCTCTCGTTGAGCATGCTCCTTGTTGGCATCAGCTAGCGCCCTCTCAGCCTTCTTCGCCTTGGCAAGCGCAGATTTCTGCGACTTCTCAGCAATTGCCTTAGCAGCGGTCGCAGCGTCATAAGCTTTCTACGAAGCTTTGAGCTCCGCCTCCAGCGACGCAATATGAGCATTGGCTGTTGCTAAGGCAGCTGCAAAAGAAGACGAAAGGGAGTCAGATAAACAGCAAGAGATAAAGCACAGAGGAAAAGTAACGATTGAACATCAAAATTGCACCTTCGGAAGCTTTTGCAACCTTTAGGTAACCCGCACATTCAGTGCCCAAGTCGATGAATCTCTTTACCAAAGCCTGAAGAAAAGAGCGTGTCAGAGGGGGCGTGTATGAAAGGAAAGCAGGCAAAGAAGAAACACTCACATCATTAGAAGAAACTGTAGAAACATGGGCCTCCAGAGAAACGTCGGCTTCTTTGGCCTTCTTCGCGCGTTTGAGGTTTCGGGCTCGAGTTTGAGAAACCTTCTTTACAGAGGCCCTGGTAATCCTCGGAGCAACATCTAGCTCAGCTGGCTCATCAGGGGCCGCAGGAGAAGCAGCCGTAGCATATGCCGGCGGCTCTTCATCATCACTGCATGACAAGAGCAAGTTATGAAAACAAGACAAGGAAAATTGAAAGATATGGTTACAATACTTACGATGCTAGCATGTCGAAGTATTCGAGATCTTCCACAATATCGGGGGCTTTACCAGCCGCCGCAGAGCTCAAGGAAGCAATTTCATCGACACGCTTCCTTTTCTTGTCGACACCAACTTCGTCAGCAAGTGCGGGAGGAAGCGACGTCGACGAGCTAGTCTCATTTTCTGATTCTTCGATATCCTCTTCGTCCTGACTTTCGTCAGCCTCGGGGGCTTCAGATGCAGGAGAGGCAAGATCAGCTGGTAGGGGCCCTGCCTGCGGAAGAGGAGGACGAGAAACAATGAATTGGTGACCCTGCATATTAATAAATCAGCAGAGTGCAGAGGCAAAGAATAACGCAAGTCGAAACTAAGAAAAGTCTGACAACAAATGGATATAGAGATGTATACCTCAGGAAGAGGGTGCACGGAGTCGAAGAAATTTGCAGTCAAATCAGCAACTGAATGTTCCTTGGTGAGCTTGGTGAGATTCCTGACTCGCTTGTCGATATCTTCTTTTGACATCAGATCTTCAGATATGCGAGTAGGATCTTCCAAGCCAGAGTAAGCCCAAAGCTTGGTGAGGCGGTGCTGCAGGGGTTGAACTCGACGTTGTATGAAAAACGCCATGAGTTGGATACCCGACAAAGCACCTCCTAGGCCTGTTTTCAGAGCTTGAATGCAGGATAGAAGAGGAAGAATTTGTTCTACTTCCGCATCTGAGGGAAGCGAGTCCCATGACTTCAATTTCTTCACCTCCTGAGAAGCGTCAAAGGGAGGCAAGCCGAATTCATCTTCAGAAGAGGATTTGCGATCCTTGATATAGAACCACTTGGTCCTCCACCCTTGGACAGATGCGGCCATGTAAAATTCAAGGTATTGCGCTTCAGGGCGCACAGAAACGACGGCTCCGCCCAGTTCAGGTTTCCTAGCCAAAGCAACGTTGGGGCGGAGCCGAAAGATTGACCTCCAAAGAAGGAAGTGGGGCTCAGGTCCCTTTGTTTCGGTGCAAATGGGTCAAGCTGACAGGAGGCGGGGTAGTTGTAGACCAAAAGTACGGCATGACAACAGTGGATCTCAACAATCTTGCGTACATGGATGAACCATTCGTCCTAGCCAACGATGTCGCTCAGGTTTTCTATGTGAAGGACATGTCTACAAAACCAAGAAAAAGAAAAGATAAGAAAACGAATACATCACACGATGAGCCAAAGCGACACATTGTTCTCTCAGGGAAAAGAATCATCGTGGGAGTGGAGGACAAGACAGATATGTCAGAAGATTATAACAAGTTTGATGAAATTCCGCCCTTCAGAGTGAACACTGACCCAACCATCCTCTTAAACAAAGAAGATACTCCATGGTTATGGTGCAGAAGGAAACTCCAACACTAGATGGGGATGTTGGTGATGTGTAATAATGTATTAAACCTTTTATGTGTAATAATGTATGATTTTGGGTTAGTTATTCAAATTTGAACACTTTTTATATTCCAAGTTTTGTCAGATTAAGAAATATAGTTTTAATTGAAAATGGCAAAATAGTTAATAGGTTGAATAGTTAGAATAACTTTTTTTGAAAATAGAAAATGGTTTTGAATTAGTTATTCAATTTGAAACACTTTTCATATTCAAAGTTTTATCAAATTCTAAAATATGCAAAAAGAATATTAATCAATATATTTTTAATTGAAAATGCCAAAAAAGTTAATACTTTGAATAGTTAGAATAATTGATTTTAAAAATAGAAAATGGTTTTGAATTAGTTATTTAATTTCAAACACTTTTCATATTCATAGTTTTATCAAATTCTAAAATATGCAAAAAGAATATTAATCAATATAGTTTTAATTGAAAATGGCAAAATAGTTAATAGTTTGAATAGTTAGAATAACTTTTTTTGAAAATAGAAAATGGTTTTGAATTAGTTATTCAATTTGAAACACTTTTCATATTCAAAGTTTTATCAAATTCTAAAATCTGCAGAAGTTATTCAATTTAAATTTCAAAATTCATATTTCAAATGAAATCTGAAAAAATATGTCCCTTGGCGCGCATTTATTACACCTTTAGTCCCGGTTCGTTTCATCAACCGGGACTAAAGGTCGGGGGCTCGGGCGCGAACCGCCAAAAACTCTTTAGTCCCGGTTGGAGGCACCAACCAGGACTAAAGGGGGGGTATATATAGCACGCCGCCCTCTCCTTCTTCTTTCTCTCTTCTCACACTTAGCAGTTTCGACCGAGATCGACCGAGGCGCCCCCGACGAGCTCCCTGCCTCCATTGTTGCGGCCGCTCGCCGCCGTCGACACGCCGCCGCACACGCCGTCTCGACGCCCGCCCCGACGCCCGCGACCGCCGCCCGCGCCCTCGCGACGCCCGCGCGCAGCAGCCCCGCTGCCCGGCCCCGCCGCCCAGCCCCGCCGCCCAGCCCCGCCGCTAGACGCCGCCCCGGCCAGACGCCGCCCCGGCCAGACCGCCGCCCCCGGCCGACGCCCACACACCCCTGCAGGTAAAAAAATTTAAATTTTATTTTGTTTAAATTTTATTTAATTTTATTAAGTTTATTAGGGTTAGAAATGTTAGAAATAGGAAATAGTTAGAAATATGCAAATTTAGGGTTAGCAAATAGGAAATAGGAAATAGTTAGAAATATGCAAATATGAAAATAGGAAATATGCAAATATGAAAATAGGAAATAGGAAAATAGCAAATATGCAAATATGAAAATAGGAAATAGGAAATAGTTAGAAATATGCAAATATGAAAATAGGAAATAGTTAGAAATATACAAATATGAAAATATGCAAATAGGAAATAGCAAATATGCAAATATACAAATAGGAAATGTGCAAATATGCAAATAGGAAATATGCAAATATGCAAATTTATTAGAAATAGTGAATAGATAGAAATGTTAGAAATGCGCTTAATAGAAAAATTGTTAGAAATAGGAATTTATTAGAAATAGAGTTAGAATTAGAAAATGCAAATAGTTAGAAAAATGAAATACTAGTTAGCAATAATAGTTAGAAAATGAAAATTTAGGGTTAGAAAAATTGTTAGTAATATAGTTACAAAAAAATAATAGAAATAGAGTTAGAAATAGAAATAGCAGTTAGTAATAGAAATTGTTAGTAATATTGTTAGTAATAAAAATAGAAATATAGAAATATAGTAATGTTGTTGATCTATGTTATGGATTTCAGTTATGGATTTCGGCGCCGGAAGAGAAGGTGAAGAAGAATTGTTGAATATTATAGGAGAGGGTACCCGTGCAGAAGGAGATGGCTCAGAATTTTTGAACGAGTCATGTGAGGGAATAGAGGAGGAGCAGCCGCATGAATCGGAAAATGATGATTGCGAGGACGGCTCACAAGGGACTGGACGTGACTTAATAACACGGTCCGGCGAGGTATATATATATATATATATATGAAGACTCTATTCATGAATCAGTAGATGACGATGCATTATGTGGTATATATATTAATGAGTGTTTTCTTCTTTTAGACCTCTGAATCTTCTAGAAAGAAGCGAGGCCCGGCCAAGCGGCTGGCATCCAACCAGCATTACACGATTGGGCGTCTCTCAAATTAAGGCGAACTATTGGAACCCAAGAGTATCGCAAATGCGTTCACACATCAATGTGGATGTCTTGTCAGGGACATGGTGCTGATAAGCATTCAGTATTGATATAAGCCCAACACGGCAAAGGGAGAGCCAGCAGAGCCAGAGCCAGAAGAGGGTGCAGCAGTCAATTATGTCACCAAGGTCTTAAAAGACAGACTTTGGGAATCCCTCATTCCACATTTCAATCTGCCGGTCACCGAGTCCCTGGAAGACGTAGAGAAACAGAAGGAGAAAGTCAGGGAGTGGGCTCTCAAGAAGATGGCTGCACAGTTCAATAACCACAAGAAGAGGTTATGGACCGCCTATGTCAACGCCGATCGACAAGCTCCAAAATTTTACTGGCCCCAAATGAGAACCTGCGGGATCACTGGGATGCATTTGTGGAGTACAAGGAGTCCGAACTGGGTAAGCTAAGGAGTAAAAAAATCAGTTAAATGCCGCGAAAAAGAAATATCACCATACGTTGGGTCCAGGTGGCTACAAAAGGGCCGAGCCTAAGTGGGATATGCAAGAGGCCGCCCTACGAGAAAAAGGCATCGAACCAGAAACAGAACAATGGCCCAGAAGGTCAAGAAATTGGGCACTTGCGCATGGGGCTGTCTATGATGAGAGAACAGGGAAATTAGTCGAAAAGAAGAAACAAATTGCTGAACCCCTGGGAGAACTTGTCAAGACAATCGCCGAGGTTCAAGAGGGGACGTTAAAGCCGGACAGAGAGAACGACGAGCTGACAAAGGCCCTCGGGAACAGAGAACACACAGGACGAACACGGGGTCTGGGTTCTGCCATTCCGTGGAGGTCTGGGTTCGCCGAAGAGAGCCAGACTTATAGAAGCCGAGAGAGAGCAAAGAAGCGAAAGGCGCAGGAGGAGGCCACACGGATAGAGAGCATAGAAAGGCAACAGGCTGAGCTGAGAGAGTTGTATTTACTGCAGTAGAAGGCACTGGAGGAATTAAAGTCGCAAGGGGCAAATCAGCATCAGCAACAACTAGAACATGCATCAGGCGACCGATCTCAGCGGAGAAGCAGCGTGGCTTCCACGGAGGTACCGATGGATCACTACCCCGTGGATGATATCACCAAGAAGACAAGCTGTGAGAAGCATGTTCCCATGAAGAACATATCGATGAAGGTGGCGGTTGGCTATGTGTTACCATCTGGACCTGGACAAACCTGGCATGGCCGTGAGATTCGAGCTGGCTATGCTCGTGTCGGGGTGGATGCAATTGAAAGGGGGTATGAGTCCCTCGATCTTGACGTCGCTGGACCTGGAGAGGAGGCAACACTTGGAGAAGTATTGGGTGGTGTCATTCTTTGGGATAAGAAACACATCATGTTTCCAGGCTCGGCGCCAAGGCGGCCACCCTCTCCTCCGAGTCCTCGCAATTCACCACCTCCCGACGACGACAGGGACGACTACCATACCCCGAGTCCACATCGATCTCTGCCTCAATGTCAGCCGCCTCCGCCACCTCCGCCGCCTCTGCCCACTCGTAAGTCCCAGAGTTATGGCAATGTAATATCCCAGCATTCTAGGACAAAACAAAGGGTAGACTTAGGACTATTGTGCATTTATGCATCTAAAATCTGAGTAAATTTTTCGCAAATTCAAAAACTGGAGAGAGCAAAGCTTCTATCTAATCACCTTTAGAGTCAGAGGTTATTAGAGTGTTAAGGGCATTGCTATGATCTCTTGATGATATTGTTAAGTGAGTTTTGAATTTAAACTGATTATTGAATTATCTCAAATTTGAATATTTAATAATTAATAAAGAAATAATTCAATTATGCATTAATTGAATAATAGAAATGGAAAAAGGATATAAAACAAATGGCAATATTACTTTATTGATATTATACATCAATATAATGTCTTTACATATTTATTAAATAAAAGGAAGATTACATCAGAGATAAACAAAAGAAACCTAAAACTAAACTATATCTTCTAATTCTTCTTAGTCTGCAACCTGCAAAAATCAAAGACAATAGACAAAAGAAGATTGATTAGGGTTAGTAAGATTTTACTATCAGACTTTGGCAATCAGATTGCCAGTTGCATCATTGAGTTAAAGTGATCAAGTGAGGTATCTGTTCTTGAAAATTTGGTACAAAACAGTGTGCACCCAACACTTTGGCATCTCCAGCGTCACAGAGTGGTAAGGATCAGATCAAGCCTGGAGAGCAAGCAGAGTAGCTGCTTACAAGCAGCTCAGTCACCATGGCTGGGTTGTGGTGTTGTCAACACCACAGCAACCCAGTGAGCTGCTGGTGGAGTAGATGAGCTCGGCCAGGAGCTAGCTGCTCCCAGTCGACAAGCACAAACACAGCACACACAAGAACACACAGTTCTTCCACAGTTCCACCCAACTACTTGAATCACACCTAGCAAAAGGCATGGAGTAACCTGAAGCTCAAGATCATCTCAGGAGGAGAAGGTCAAGCCAACTGCAATAGCTCCAGGAGGTGCAGGACAAGGAGTCACCCAGGAGGAGAAGGGCAAGCAGGAGCAAGCCGCAACCCAACAAAGAAGAAGCAGTAGATCAACCACAAGATCACATCACCAGGGTTATCCAGCAAAGGTTGGTAACCTAAACTGAATACCAGCAGTGGTTGTTAAACAACCAATTGTATGCATGGTAGGGGTCATTGTAGGTTTTCCTCAGATTAGCAAAGAGATGCTTTGCTCAATCCATCATTGGAAATAAATAGTGCAAAGCCAATACACATATTAATAAGAATAGGCCTCAGCTTTGCTTCATTGGCATATCCTAGAAATCACAGTTTCATTGTGCAGATCTGTGCTGGGCACATGTCCTGATGGACATGCACCTCCAACACACAAAGCATGCTAGTATCACCAAATAAGAAATCAGTGGGCACTCAAGCAAGCTAGGCACCTCACTGATATCCCTAGCCTCAGACCAGCATCATAGGCCTAAATTAAAGGGGCAAGTTTCACCATAAATGGATCACAGGAGTAGTTGCTGGGCACAAGATCAGAAGATCTTGCACCTCAACACAACTAGCCTGATAATGGACAGCTAGGTCAATAACAGCAGCAGAATCATTTTCCTAGTCTTGTAAACCTAGGAATCATATTGTTGCTTAAGCTATTATCACAGAAGCTTGCAACACTGCAAAGCATTCTACCACTTAGATATCATGGACACACAGGTAATTGAAGTTAGCACAGCAACATATTCACCACCTGATCAAGCACAGAAACTAACTAAACTTGAGAAATTCAGTTATACACACCCATAACTTCGACAGCATGGCATCATAGGATTTAGAGCTTACCAAAGCAAGTTGCAGATGTTAACTAAACTTGGCAATAGGGCAAGTTTCAGTATAACATCTCTGTCAGAGAAATTCACGGACAGAGATAGAAGCACAGTAGAAATATCACTAATCAAGCATGACACCACTAACTGAATCAAACCAAATCACAAGCCTGCATCAAGCAGCAGCATCACAGAGTGGGATCTGTGAGCTTGGCTCACTGATCTTGACCAGTATGGTCAGAGACCATGGCCAGTAAGAGAAGCAGAGGGTGGAGAGGAGAAGGAGAAGCTCACCAGACGCCCAGGTGCATACCTGGCCGGCATGGCGGGGCAGTGCCCGCGCGGCCGACCAGGTGCGGCCGAGGGAAGCTTTCACCGCGGCACCACCGGGAGCACCGCACTCGGCGCTTCCACCGGCGTGCACACACACTGAGATCCCCTCGAAGAAGCACAGCAGGCGTCAGGGGAGAAGCCGGCGAGGTATCGAGCTCGGTGGCGACCGAGATGCAAAATCCCGAGCGGGATCCTGCCACGGATCTCCTCGGAGAGGAGGCGGCCGACGGAGAGAGTTGGTGGAGATTGAAGAGGGCGCAGAGGAGGGTATTTTGCCCAAGGTGGCGTTGGCGGAGCTCGCCGGAGTCGGCCGGAATGGCCAGGCGACGGCGGCGGCGAACCAAATCGCCAGAGGGATCGAAGTGAGAGAGAGAGAGGAGAGAGCGAATGGGGCTGGGCTGGGTCGGTTGACCGACCCAGACCCGAGCCGGGTCGGCTTAGCCGAGCCCGGGTGGGCCGGTTGGGCCAGTTGGCCAAATGGGCCAAACAGGCTTTGGTCAAATACTTTAAAACAAAATTTTCAAATTCAAATTCAAATGTTGTTTCATTTTTGAATTTAAACCAAACTCAAAAATTCAAATAACATTAATAAAACACTTTCTTATTCTTTAATTAAATAAATACTAACATAAATTCAAATCTCTGAATTATTCTTTAAGACTTAATTTAAAGCTTTTAAATTCTATTTTCAAAAACCTTAATTATTATCTATAATATCAAAATTGAACTTTTTCCTTAAAAATTAAACCTTTCCTTTTCAAATAACTCAACAAGAGTTTTATCACTTAAACTTTAATTTCAAACTTTACTTAATTATCTCAACACTTTAATAGGGTAAAACACACAAATAAAACTTGTGTTTTAGAAAAATCTTTAAACCCTAGTAAGTCTTGGGTAAAACACACAAATAAGAAAACCAAGTCCATAAATCACCATGCATAGCATATCATTGTGCATAGCATCCAGTTGTTTCTTGAAACATTGTCCTTACCGGACAATGCTTGGATTTCTGTAGAACAAGGAGATCAGGAGCATCGCCAAGTATCCGACTCCATTACCTTTCAGTCACAAGGCAAGTTTATCGTGCTCATATCTCTTGAATGCACTGGTTTTGAAACTTCTTGCAAAGTGTTGACTTCAAACTCTAACATTTCAAAAGGGATGGAAAAACTATTTTCATAAGTAATATGACTAGTGGTTATCGACCAGTGTTGATAACCTAGGAGGGCTGGCAGGTGGAACCACGGTAAGATTGTGGTGGTGGAGGTTCCACTTGCACGGGAAAGTAAACCTAGGATTAACTACCAATGCTACAGTTATTCTTGTGCCGTAAAAACCGTGTCGTCCAAGAGACTTGGAATGGGACGAGAAAGTCAGCTGTATCTTCTCTCGTTCGCATGTCAACGGGCAGCCAGTTGCCGGTCGCAGTAGATCTTGCGAGACTACTTGCATATGGGTGGGACACCTCAGTTCTCACGGCACTGGTGTCTATGATGGTCCGCAAGGGACGCCTAGGTACTTCATCGTTGGGGGTGAATATCAGGGACACAACCTGCTTGCGTGAATTGGGTGGGCATGCGTTGTGCGGAGAAGGCAGTGATTGGCTTGGATCAATGACTGGGCCCCACATCATGGAAGTGTGGACGGGAATGTATGCCCGGTTGTGCAGCAAGGCTTTGATCTCTTTTGGAAGGACACACCTCTGCAGAGTGTAAAATGATGTGACATGTTACCCCTTGTTCCGGGAAGGAGCTGCGAACGCGGCAGGAAAGGTGCTCTCAAGGCACTAATACCCTGTGTTGGCTGTTGGGCATAGTTTTCTAAAGTAAAAGCAATCTTTTAAGAAACCTTGATAAAACCTTGCATAGGCCTATGACTCTTTTGGGTCTGTGGCTGTAGATAGTGCATATCACACAACTTTTTTCTAAGGAAATTTGCTGGGTAACGCTCGTTACTCACCCCAATCTCTTAAACCCTTGCTAGACTGTGAAGAGCTCTATGAAGCCACTCTGAACGCAATCGAAGGCCAGCAGGACATCTTCTACGAGGAGCCAGATCTCTCTCGCGGCGTCGAAGGCGTGGATTACTTCATTCGCTACGGAGCATCCTCCGGCGAGGAGTCAGAGTGAAGGATTACTAACTATTAGGGTAGTACTGGAGCCGAGGAACCGAGCAACTGTAGAATATGAATAAGTTGTTGAGTTCTTCTCGTGTTTAATTATTTGAGCTTTTCAGTTGCTGTAAACACTAAGCAGTTGAGGTGTTCTCATTACCGGGAGCATTTCGCTATCATCACGCTTTGGTCTGTAATAAATTGTGGATCAGTTTGTATTTGGGCCCGCAATGTTTCTGTTGTACCATTCTGAGGGATGTAATATTTGTGGAGGCTTGTTCCGCCAGTTTTATGTCAACGACTTGCATACTACAACATGCAGTGGTATGCTGGGTCACCGCAGGCAAGTCCGCTGCTATGTCCACTAGCAATGTCTCTCCAAAGAAACGGACCAAGAAAGTTAAGGCGGTGCCGCCTCCTCCTGTCGAGAAGACTGCTGAAGAAATTGAGGCGGAGGACAGAGCCAAAGTGAAAAGAAAGCTCGCAGCGCTACGCCCGACCCCTACCCCAAAGCAGGTATATACTCTGAAACAGAAGGAGTGGGCCTTTGATATGCTTACCCAACCTTCGCAATATGAATTGCGTAAGCCAGATGACTACAAGCGTTGTTTGGATAAGCAGGTAGATGCAAAAAAAGAAGCTAATAAGACAAGCGCAACTGCAAGAGGGAAAAGAGATGTTGCCCAGCTTGGAGCACAGACCAAAAAATCGATCTCCCCGCTAAAGGTCTTTGCTAGTGATGCTGGTGGGAGTGTTGCTCAACCCAATCCCGCCGACTTTGCTGCTGAAGCTGGTTTGACTCTTTCTCAATTGATACATGAAGATATCCCAAAGGCGCCTATAGCACGGCAATATGAAAAGGGGAAGAGTCTGGTCCCACCTGAGATTGAAATAAATCTACCAACACAAATGCGAAAATTGAATAAGTGGTACCTGCAAGCCGCAAAGGGCACGCAACAATTTCTCCTTATGAAAATCACACGGGACCATTTCTTAGGTGAAGACTTGGTGCATATTGAGTTTGATGAATTCTTTCAGCTATTCAATCAAGACGCGCTCGACAAATCTCTCGTCAGTGCCTATGTTCTGTAAGTGATTCATTATTTCTATAAGTCTCTAGCTCAACTCGTTCTTTGCATGTAATTATCCTCACTACACTGTTTATTATGCAGAATGAAGAGTATGCAATGTAAGAAAAGGAATGACTTCCAACTTGGATTTATTGATCCAAATCGAGTTAACGTAGTGACGGTACAGAACAAACGCAAGGAGACGGAGGATATCTTGCTAGAGTTCTTACTTACGCAGGAATATAGATCTAGAATACTGTTTCCATACAACTTCAGGTGAGTGTTACTATCTTATACACAGTTCCTTTTCCTTACTCGATGTTATAAGTGTAATTGATGAGTTATTAACTTATATAATTAAACTTGCACGCAGTTACTATTGGATTTTGCTAAAGATTGAACCTGACTATGGAAAGGTTGAAATCTTTGACTCGTTGAATAAACAACTTAATGAATACCAAAGCATCATTGATATGATGGATAGGTAATTTCAATCATTACGGCATTATATCGGTCTCTTTCGTTCATCTATAACTCATCTATTCATTTTGTTTGCTCGGCAGTGTTTGGAAACGGTTTATACGCATAGCAAAAGGTGAATGGAAAAATGAGGTGATTTACCGTTCGATCGAGGTAAGTTGTACGAGCTAGGTCCACACATCCCTTTAATTCTAGTTTCAAATACCATTAAGTATATCAATCTTGATATATCACTGACTAAAATCTATTCTCGTAAAGTGTGCGAGGCAGCCATCGGGGAGTAATTTATGTGCATACTACGCTTGCGAGAACCTTCGTGCGGAGGTCACTGAAGGAATTGATTTTCAAACAGTAAGTAAACAATATACTGACAAATTCATTTATTGCCATCAATTTTGTTATGATGATTTATATTCATATTGATCTTCTTCTTCGTAGTTCGAAGCAAAGCGGAATCGGCTCTCACCGACTGAACGCATAGTAGGAATTCAAGAGGAAATAGCCGGATTTCTGCTTGACCATGTCATTAACCCAAAGGGTGAATTTCATGTCAGTTTCGATTAGACAATGTGTGTAATTAAACACAAGTCGTGATCTTATGTGTGTGAACAAGTTGTATATATACTTGTATGTATATGCTCGGTGGATAAAATATATTATATATGTATCGGCTTGTATATTATGGTGTAATGTTGTATGAATATGTATATAAGAAAACTTGTTTGAAATGAATCAAAAAATTGAATAGAGCAAGATACATGATAAACCCTAAACCCTAACAAACAATTTAAATGCAGAAAAATAAGGAGAAAGCAAAGGCTGCCACGTGTGGGCCCTTTAGTCCCGGTTCGTAACACGAACCGGGACTAAAGGTCCTACGCCCACGAGCGCCTGGCCCCTGCCACGTGGTAAGCCTTTAGTCCCGGTTCGTATAGCAACCGGGACTAATGATAGGGCTCCAGTCCCGGTTGGTTAGTCCCGGTTGCGCAAGCGGGACAGAAGCCCGTTAACAACCGGGACTGAAGCCCGTTATCAACCGGAACTGATGCCCTGTTTTCCACTAGTGGTCGGGGACTTAATACAAACTTTGTACTTAGTTAGTATAAAATTGCCGACACTTATTCCCGATCGGAGGGAGTACCAAACTTAGTAGAACAAACACGTACAGAGAGAAGGATAAGCACTACTGATCTGCATCACTTGGGGCCACGGCTGCGCGGGGTGATTCTACGTCCGCCAGACTTGGCCCATCCCGGCGTAGTTCTTTTATCTCCCACATCTGCCACACAAAAAAATCTTTACTATTAAAGCGAAAACCGGTGTCCGGTGTCACACTTTCAGTTTCCGATTTTGCCCTTAGACTAGACACGAAATTACCCACCAATGCCATCCCGCTATTTACTTAACGTTTGGAAAAATATCCACAGCAAATTACGAAGAGATGCCATCGTGTTTAGGATTCGGTTTTGTGTCGTGCTTATCCGGTCGCACGCATCTATGCATGTGGAGATAGATCGGAGTGAGCATTACTAGATAAGACGCAGATAAATAAAAAAGAATTTGTTGCAACTGCTCAACTGTCTCCCGATTTTTGTGCCGCCTAGGCTCCAGTTAGCGCCTCTAGACTTCAGTCGTGTTAAAGCTGTGATGCAAAGCCACTATAAGTGTTATGTTAGCCATATGCCATATTGGAAAGTACGCCATGATGTGTCGATTATTTTTAGCTTAAACAAAATACTCTTGTAAAACAATTTTGAAATCTTCGGTATTGTTTTTGGACCGGGATATTGGGCAAATGTTCGAATTTTAGCCCATGAGGCAACGCAATATGGACATCCATTTCAAATCTGGAATGCCGGTGTTTAACAAGAAAAAAAGGGAAAAAAATAAAAGTTCTCGAGCCCCAGACATGCAACTTATGTGTGAAGTCGCGCGGAGCCCTGCGCATACATTCACCCCAGATTTTCCGTTGTTTTTCATGCATGACACTATGGCTTGAAAGTCTAATGGCTACCAGATTAGACTGCAGAGCAGCCCGGCTTTTGGCAAACATGTCCACGCCACCAAACAGATATCGTTGGTACCACCGAGAGTATGTTTGCCAAATATTCTCCCACCAAGTGTTATTTTTTTCTCGAGCGATCCTCTCCCACCGAGCGGAACAACAAGCCGCCACCCCCATCAAATATCCTCTCTTCTCCCCCACGACTGTTTCTCCAGAATACGTGATTCCTTAGAGGAGATGTGGTCGGCGGCAGGCGGCAGCCTTAGCTGCAGCAAGTCGACTCAGGAGGAGGTCTGTGAACACAGGGCAGGGCGCGCTGACTGGATCCACGAGCCGAACGGGATAGGAAGTGGACGCACACCCTCGGCAACCGTCAAGGCAGCGCCATGGCCGGCAACGTCCTGGGCCACGACCGGCGTGACGGAGGCAAGCGCAGAGCAGATTGAGGCGAGGAACGCGTGAACCTAGGCTATGCTCGTCGTACGCTGTCAATCTGTTGCCTCCGAGTTGAATACGAAAAAAAATCCAGGCCTCAAGATCGGGTTCCATTGAAGATACGATTTGTTTCAGGATCACGATCCCTAATTTTCCTGTTTCTAAAGCTCCATGGATATTTTATGTTCTCCCAATGTGACTTGTCTCCATGGATTATGCATGTGATTTGAAAATTGAGCATATTTATTTTTTTGCATTTGTTCATGGTGCACTCGGTGGTGTTTGCCATCTCTGTGTTGTCTCAAGCAACAAAAAAACAATTATAGATTAAGTAGTTAAGCACGCTGATTCTGTCATCCTGATATGTTGGTCCGTACGTACCAAATCCAACCTCGTTATAGATTGGGGACTTTAAGATGAGGTAATATTGGTTGGTTTGTTAGATTTCTGTGCTGGAACAGAATAATTTTAAGGCAACTTCATAGCAATGATATTTTTTAAATGAAAACTAACTATTGAAAAGAACATGAATATAATATTTCCTTGACCTCCAACTTTTCTTGATTGAAAAATGGCAGTGATCTTTTGGCACCCGGAAGCACATGGTTTTTAAATTTTGTTTAAATTACATCTTCCAAATATCAAGAAATCTAACAAAAAAAATAATGCGTACATCTTGACATTCTACGTGGTCACAAAGTTGCTCCACGAAAAACTAACATTTTTTAGTTCATGTGTAAAAAAACAAAATTTGTTGTTTAAAAGACAAAATTTTATGGTCACAAAGTTGCAGAGAAGAAAGAGCGTATGGGAAGGCGAGTGGCGGCAGCGCTCGGGAGCATGCAGCACATGACGAAATTGAGGGAAATAAGAGGGGAAACAGCAGCGGCGCACGAGGCAGGGTACTAGGGTTTCCAATGGGATCCGAGGAGAATTAAAAGGGGAGATGGGAAAGGTGGTGGTGCACTCGGTGTTTGAAAAGGTGGAGGCACGCCTCCTGCGTGCTTGCTTTCGTGAAGAAGACGACAAGAAGAACGTGCATCTCCTTGCGTACAGGTAAGAGATGGGCTTCAGGACCGAGATGGGCCACCGCAGGAGGAGGACGAATAGGCTCAACAGGGGAGCAAAAGAGAGGGTTTGGAAAGATTTGCAAAGCAACGAAGTATCCCGCTGCACAACCTCGTCGCTGAACCTCTGTCCGAGGAGGTGCTTTGTCGCGCCGTAGATGGTGTTGGTGGCGTGATGGTCCTTGGCGGCCTCGCCAACAAGCCTCCTGCCGCCG
Source organism: Dactylis glomerata (assembly GCA_007115705.1). Classification (NCBI taxonomy): domain Eukaryota; kingdom Viridiplantae; phylum Streptophyta; class Magnoliopsida; order Poales; family Poaceae; genus Dactylis; species Dactylis glomerata. The sequence continues at coordinate 380,149 of QXEO01000017.1, read as the reverse complement.
TCGGTGAAGGCGACCTGCAACAGGGTGGCCCAGTTGCCCTGCTCATGGGGGACGATCTAGACGCGGCCGTTCCGCGGCAACGCGGGAATAGGTCATGCCGAGATCGATGCCGATCACGTCGCTGGTCTCGGCACGGCGCGGTGGCGGGTCAAAGTAGGACGCCGTCAGGTTTAGGGATCCGACGAGCAGATGGCCACAAGGATTGTACCGAATTTAGCTTTGTTTTTTCATTTGTTTTTCAAAAGTAAAGTGCCAAGTTTTGTCTTGAAGGAAGTTCACTTTTAGTCCTCCAACTTTACTCAGAGTTTAAATTTTGTCATTGTACTTATTTTTAGTTCAAAATAGACCTCAAACTTTCTAAATTGATCACTACCATCGAACAAGATATATGCGTTTCTCCAACAGGAGAGGTCGTTAACATTGAAAAGCTGATAGACCATGACGGCTACATGGGAGTCTTTCCCACCAAAGTGGAAATGCTCTAGCTATAGATAGATGATTTGCCCACCGTGCATAGAAGCCAGAGAAAATGACACTTATTGCTAGGAACATCTACATAGAGAAACAAAGAGGAATGTGGGAGGGATGGATGTGCAAAAAAGATGCAACATACCAACGCTATAAGCCTATAACCTATTTCACCCTTAGATCCAGTAGTGGTTTTGGACTAGGGGACAATGCGGGTGAAGGGAACTATGGGGAGAGGTATCGAGATAGAGAAAGAGAGGGAATGAGAGAGAGCGTGGGGGAAGGGAAGAGAGGGAGAGGGAGGGGGAGATGTGAGTTTCTGGTACCCCTCCATGACAAAAGCCGTACTGATTAAGTTGAGGCGTAAAACTTTTACGTGGGTGGTCAAGGCTTGTTTACCCGATATGGACAAGTCCGACGGAGGCTAAAGGAGAAGGCGAGAATAAATACGAGAGCAAAGGATAGAAGATAAACAAAAAAGAGATGAAAATCCGCTGCAACGCGCGAGCATTTATCTAGTAGTTTTAAAAACAAGGTCAGTTAGGTGATGGATAATTTTCCGCTCCATATATTGCGAATGTTCCATAAAGCCCAAAATTATACCGCAAACAGCGTTTAAAGAAGCGACGGTATATCCCAAGAAGTTTGTCACAACGGAAAAAAATTGCGTAAAATTAGCTGTACACCATATGCACCCTTACACTCTAGCAGGCGGGCGCAACACGCTCCAAGAAAATTTAGCTCATGAACAGGTAAAAACTTATGGTTCGCATCTTCAGGTGCATCGCACAGGGCGCGGCGACCCGAGGCTGGGCCATGGCGGGTAGCAATCAAACTGCTAGAAGTTAATCTATCTAGCACGAATTGCTAGGTGAAAATACAAACTTTTAGTGGTAATTTTGCTTCCCAAAGGTCCTTGAAGTGGGCGATGGACGCCCCTTGCGCCACCTTAGCATTCATGGAATTGACCGTGTAGGAACTAGAGGAATCTAAAGCCCAAGAAACTTGGTCCGCACCCATCGAAAAGACGGTGTTATCAACGATCGCTTCCAGCTGCTGCCAAGATCGAGACCCCTCCTGATCTAGAGCTCGCCGGAAGCGAAGCAACTGATTGTCACAAATACTAAAAAGCTGGGGGTAATTGGTCCTTCAAAAGTTCTGGCCTAGCCCACCAGTCAAGCCAAAAAAAAAAAGTGTGCGTTGTCTATCTCGCATCTCATGTTTTCCTTGCAATTTGAAGAATTGTTCGATTTTGTATGGATTTTTTCAAAACTGCGAGCCCCCTTGGCCCGGCCCGTAGTAAAAAGAAGATGTCTGAACCCGCATGGTATTTGGCACGAATCAGTTGTGTCCAAATTGTCTGGTCATTCTGGTACAGTTTCCACACCCACTTAAGCATTCGAGCGATGTTCATCAAACCTCTCCGTCGAGCCATATGCCGAGCGCCGACTTGTTCTTGAATTTGTCGATGTCAGTGAACTCGAGCCTCTCCATGTCCATGTAGGTGAACGGCATGGCTGCAGAAAATCGCATATTCATCGTACATATTTGTTTTGACGGCGCCTCCGATCGATCCGCTTGTAACATTCGACAAAATGTAGAATTTAGTGAGTGTTCACCTGGGGTGAAGTTGAGTTGCGTGACGCTGCTGACGTGGCCGTCACCCACGATGACCTGGCCGCTGGCTACGATCTCGGGGGTGAGCTTGGGGGCCAGCGTGTATGCCTCTGGGTTGGCGATGAGGTACTCCTCAGCGGTCTTGAAGATGCCGGCGAGGGAGTGTTTGGCCAAGTTGAGCTGGTCCTCCTTCACCTCCACGCCAGGCAGCAGCTTGCTTGTCCACTCCACCTTCACGACACAGCCGCCGGCAGCCGTCTGCTCAATCTTGATGTGCGTGGTCGCCGTCTCGATCCATTCACCGATCCCGGCCCCCTCGATGAGCGTCGACTTGCACTCGAATTTCTCTTTGTCAACGAAATCGAGCCTCTCCTTCATGCAGGTGAAGGGCATTTCTGCAGGAATACCATATTCATCATGTATGTGCGCCTCCCTTAATTTGTAACATTAGATGATGTAGAATTCAGTATGCGTGTTACCTGAGGTGAAGCGCAGCTCCCTGACGCTGCTGACGATGTGGCCGTCGCCCTGGACGACGTGGGCGCTGGCCACGATGTTGGGAGTGAGCTTGGGGGCCAGCATGTGCCAGTCCATGACGCCGGCGAAGAAGAGCCGATGCGCGGCGACGGATGACACGATCTCGTGGGTCCAGCTGTTGGGGGCCGCCATGAATCGATGCCAAACTTACAAGCGAGGGCTTGGCAGGGAAGAAATGCTTGGAGCTTGCGTTCACAAACTAATGTATCAGTTACCAGTAGTTTGGTACTGCTTGATTGCTGCTAGGCGAGCGATCGATTGGTCAGCTTTAAATAGATGGTTTACTGCTAATGAGCTTGGCAAAGTGGTGAGCGAGTTGCCTGCATGCATGATGTGTCTTCCACGATAGGAGTCTCATGGTTGGTTAGCCTGTGAGCACATCCGCATTGTGCCAGGGATTATTCGATGATCGGACTGTGGCGTCGGTTCAATATTGACTAGCGGTTGTTTTAAGTGGCGAGCGAGTTGCCTGCATGTTATGTCAGCGTTTTCGAATGATCGGAGGTTGGCGTCGGTTCAAACCTATCTAAGTTCCAAATTGGCGGGCAGCTGACCCACATCTTATCTTATATACTAGCACAATATCCGTGCGTTGCGATGGGTCTCAGTCCACAAGACAGAATGGTTCTAATGATTTTTGATTAAGTTAAATGTAATGACCATATTAAAATCAAACATATATAATTGGGAAAATCAACTCGATCCAATTGCATAAAAAAACAAAGCACCTGACTAAAATTGTTTATTCCCAATCTCATTGATTTTTGAATTCAAGAAAAAGATACGCCCCCAACCGAAATAAGTATCGATGATTTAGTACTTATTTCCGATCGGAAAGAGTACTTATTTTGTTGTAGGAGATAAACACAAGAAACCTTTCATTGAGCATCATTTATTGAACAAAATGGAGCACATGGATGGATCTATGTATTAGTAGCGTAACTAAAATATTTTGTATACAGTAATTGTAGTCTGTTGCACATGTCTGGACTTTGGACTGGTCGAATTGTTAGCCTCTACTATGTACTTCCTCATGTTTTTGCTGCCGACAAGCAAAACAACATAGAAGTAGGCTCTCTCTCAGTTAAAAAAAAGTAGGCTCTGAAGAAGAAGAACCCAACCCAGCTGTGGCCAGGAGTCACATCCATTTAAGTAGGCTCTATTTTATGCGTACTAGTCAGCACTTACATATTGGCCGAATCAGTGAGCGATTTGGGCTTTTCGAACACAACCTGCCTCTGGAGTAGGGGTCATGCCACAGAAAATATTACTCCCTCTGTTTCAAAATATAAGATGTTTTAGCTTTGTGAAGCAAATGTATTTAGACATCTTTTAGTGTGTAGGTTCACTCGAATATACACACTAAAATATGACTAGATACATTTGCTTCACAAACCTAAAACATCTTATATTTTAAAACGGAGGGAGTAGTTGTGAACTAAAATATGACTAGATACATTTGCTTCACAAACCTAAAACATCTTATATTTTAAAACGGAGGGAGTAGTTGTGAAGAGTGGTGCAGGTGTCACACCGTAGGAAAAGTAAAGTTTCCGTTCGCAGACAATATGATACTGTACTATTTATACCTCCATTCCCAGGAGATGGTTCAGTAGCAAGCAAATGCCAGGAAGTACAGAAGTGGTCGAAATTAGATACTGTTAGATTATATGTGACAGTTCAGACCATATCGGGCAGCTCGTAATCCTATCGAAGAAAGACCTTCGGAACATCACATGCCCTAATCCTGCTGATATGGTATCTAGGCAAATGCAAACCGTGTCTCAAGAGAAAGTACAATCAAGCAATTGGAGATTGTATCAGTTTTCAGCAATATGAAGAAAAATAAGGGCCAATCCCAACTAGGCTTTGGATGCTGTACTACACAAGTTTAACAAGTCTTTGCTGCTTGTTGCAACTTCATATCATCACAAAGCCCAACAAATCAGTCAACGAAGAACTACGAGGAGTTCATATTTACATCGTAGAGTGGAGAACCCCTCCATAAAAACAACCTTACCAACAGTTAAAGTTGGTATCAACTCTACCAAGATGCAAAAGCAGTTCATACTATACTTCTGCAAGATAAAGAACAATCACTGCTGCATTGACATGTCAGTCTTCATCAGCTTACGTGCTAGTCCACTACAAGGTGGTTGCGATCTTGTGATCTAAATTACTGAAGATATCCTATCAATTTCTGAATTAAGATTCTCCAGGAAAGTGTAACAATGCAATCACAATATGAATAGATTCTGCATGAAAGTTCCAGACAGGATTTCCAAACAAGAAGCGTTCAATTTGCCATGCCAGTGAAATGTCTTTTGCAATGCACTGTCAGTCTAAAGGGATATGATAATTATCCTAGTGTATCCTCAAATTAAAAATCTGCACTGCAGTGTATTAATGCAATGAAATTTTGAAGTAAAAATCATAACAGTGTTCCAAATTTGCAACCATAAGATCTCTCTTAAAGTTCCAGAAAGGATTTCCAAACAATGAAGGTTCACTTTACCATGCTAACTCAATCGTCCCTTGCAATGCAACATCCATCAAAAGGGACAGGCCAATGTGCTAGTATACCCTACCAGTTCTGGATTAAACTTCTCTAGAACAGTGTAACAATGAATTCGCATTCAAAAGAGTCTTGCAATGAATAAATATGAACTAATTATGAATGAAAAAACAAAATAGTGTTGGTAATTTGCAATCATAAATATTTCCTATAGTTCCAGATGGTATTTGCAGATAAAAAAGGTGTTTGATTTTCTGTGATAATGGAATGTCGACTATCAGTCAAAAGGGACATGCTAATTATGGAAGTTAACTGCGAATTGCATATTAATTAAAAGCCTATTGTAGCTACCTCTAGTTGAATGGATGAACTAACAATCAATATCTTAGCAAACAAATGTCAGGAAGTACAGAAGTGATCAAGATTACATACTGTTAAAAATATATGTGACAGTTTGGACCATATCAAGCAGCTTGTAATCCTATCAAACAAAAACCTTAGGGACATCACATACCCTAATATCACTACCGAAGTGCTAAATTTCACACATTGTTCTGATAGCGCATTCTAGGAAATGCAAACTGTGGTCTCAAGAGAAGAGTACAATGAAGCAATTGGAGATTATACTCCCTTCCATCCATAATAAGTGTCAATGATTTTGTACTGACTTAGTACAACATTGTACTAAGTAGCCGACACTTACTACGGATCAGAGGAAATATCAGTTTTCAGCTATATGAAGAAAAAAGTGCTACAGACAATGAAGCAAACCGCCAATCTCCTAGGATTTGGATGCTTGGCCTACAAAAGTTTAACAAGTCTTCGCTGCTTGCTGAAACTTCATATCATCACAAAGCCCAACTAATCAGTCCATGACGAATTATGAGGTATTCATATTTACCTCCAAAAAACAACCTTACGAACAGTTAAAAGTTGGTATCAACTCTACCAAGATGAAACAGCAGTTCATACTATACTTTTCCACGATAAAGAGCAAGCAATGCTGCATTGACATGTCAGTCTTTTATCAGCTTACAAGCTAGTCCATCACAAAAGTGGTTGCGGATGTGATCTAAAACTTCTAAGGATATCCTACCAGTTCTGAACTAAGATTCTCCAGGAAAGTGTAACAATGAATTCGCATTCAAAAGAAAAAATCTTATGTTCCAGACAGGAATTCCAAACAAGAAGCATTCAATTTGCCATGCTAATGAAATGAGTCTTGCAATGCACTATCAGTCTAAAGGGATATGATAATTATCCTAGTGTATCTTCAAAAGAAACATCTCCAGTACAGTGTATTAATGCAAACGAAATTTTGAATTGAAAATCAGAACAGTGCTCTCAAGTTGTAACCATAAGATCTCTATTAAGTTCCAGAAAAGGATTTCCAAACAATGAAGGCTCAATATATACCGTGCTAACTCAATGTCCCTTACAATGCAACATCCATCAGAAGGGGCATGCTAATTGTGCTACTCCCTCTGATCCATATTACTTGTCGCTAGTATGAATGTATCTAGACATTAAAATATGATACTCCCTCCGACTCATAATACTCTTCGCTAATGTAGATGTATCTAGACACATTTTAGTGGTAGATACATCCGTATTAGCGAAGAGTAATATGGGTCGGAGGGAGTACATCCATATTACCGACAAGTAATATGAGTCGGGGGGAGTATTATAATCCTACCAGTTCTGGATTAAACTTCTCGAGAATAGTTGTAAATAATGCAATGGCAATCTGAATGGAAAATCAAAATAGTGTTGGTAATTTGCCATCATAATTTTTTTCTATTGTTCCAGATGATATTTCTACAATAAAAGGGTTTGATTTTCCAAGCTAACAGAATGTTGACTACCAGTCAAAAGGAACAAGCTAATTATCTGGACTCATCAAACAGATCCAAGGGGCATAATTGCATATGGAGGCAATTGCACATTGGTTAAAGGCCTATTGTGGCCATCTCTAGTTGATCGAAGAACTAACAAAACACTGAATAGTGTCCAACCCAAAGATGACATAATAAGAACTCACTGAAGTTCTAGCTAGGCATTCGCATGTGTATATCAAAAGTAAAAGGGTCTGATTCTTGGTGCTTACAGAATTCTCCCTCCGACTCATAATACTCTTCGCTAATGTAGATGTATCTAGACACATTTTAGTGGTAGATACATCCGTATTAGCGAAGAGTAATATGGGTCGGAGGGAGTACATCCATATTACCGACAAGTAATATGAGTCGGGGGGAGTATTATAATCCTACCAGTTCTGGATTAAACTTCTCGAGAATAGTTGTAAATAATGCAATGGCAATCTGAATGGAAAATCAAAATAGTGTTGGTAATTTGCCATCATAATTTTTTTCTATTGTTCCAGATGATATTTCTACAATAAAAGGGTTTGATTTTCCAAGCTAACAGAATGTTGACTACCAGTCAAAAGGAACAAGCTAATTATCTGGACTCATCAAACAGATCCAAGGGGCATAATTGCATATGGAGGCAATTGCACATTGGTTAAAGGCCTATTGTGGCCATCTCTAGTTGATCGAAGAACTAACAAAACACTGAATAGTGTCCAACCCAAAGATGACATAATAAGAACTCACTGAAGTTCTAGCTAGGCATTCGCATGTGTATATCAAAAGTAAAAGGGTCTGATTCTTGGTGCTTACAGAATTCTCCCTCCGACTCATAATACTCTTCGCTAATGTAGATGTATCTAGACACATTTTAGTGGTAGATACATCCGTATTAGCGAAGAGTAATATGGGTCGGAGGGAGTACATCCATATTACCGACAAGTAATATGAGTCGGGGGGAGTATTATAATCCTACCAGTTCTGGATTAAACTTCTCGAGAATAGTTGTAAATAATGCAATGGCAATCTGAATGGAAAATCAAAATAGTGTTGGTAATTTGCCATCATAATTTTTTTCTATTGTTCCAGATGATATTTCTACAATAAAAGGGTTTGATTTTCCAAGCTAACAGAATGTTGACTACCAGTCAAAAGGAACAAGCTAATTATCTGGACTCATCAAACAGATCCAAGGGGCATAATTGCATATGGAGGCAATTGCACATTGGTTAAAGGCCTATTGTGGCCATCTCTAGTTGATCGAAGAACTAACAAAACACTGAATAGTGTCCAACCCAAAGATGACATAATAAGAACTCACTGAAGTTCTAGCTAGGCATTCGCATGTGTATATCAAAAGTAAAAGGGTCTGATTCTTGGTGCTTACAGAATTCTCCCTCCGACTCATAATACTCTTCGCTAATGTAGATGTATCTAGACACATTTTAGTGGTAGATACATCCGTATTAGCGAAGAGTAATATGGGTCGGAGGGAGTACATCCATATTACCGACAAGTAATATGAGTCGGGGGGAGTATTATAATCCTACCAGTTCTGGATTAAACTTCTCGAGAATAGTTGTAAATAATGCAATGGCAATCTGAATGGAAAATCAAAATAGTGTTGGTAATTTGCCATCATAATTTTTTTCTATTGTTCCAGATGATATTTCTACAATAAAAGGGTTTGATTTTCCAAGCTAACAGAATGTTGACTACCAGTCAAAAGGAACAAGCTAATTATCTGGACTCATCAAACAGATCCAAGGGGCATAATTGCATATGGAGGCAATTGCACATTGGTTAAAGGCCTATTGTGGCCATCTCTAGTTGATCGAAGAACTAACAAAACACTGAATAGTGTCCAACCCAAAGATGACATAATAAGAACTCACTGAAGTTCTAGCTAGGCATTCGCATGTGTATATCAAAAGTAAAAGGGTCTGATTCTTGGTGCTTACAGAATTCTCCGTGCAATATCACCACTGATCAAAGAGATCTGCTAATTAAGTATCCCAAGTGTTTCCAATAAGATTGCACACTATCTCTGTATCCTCCTCCAGATGAACAATTAACGATAGCAATAGCTGAAGCTAACAGATCAAGGCAGGCACATATATTGAGCAGAAACGACATAGAGACGAGCACATCCCAAATCTACTGAACAAAACAGACAGTAGAACAGAAGAAAATCGCTGACATGATTCTAATAAAGTCTAAAGGCACTTGCACATTAACCAAGCAACATGATATCCAAGAACAAGGCAGTAGTACGGTAGCTGGAATTAATCCCCACAAGTCTCCAGATAAACAGTTCACTTGACCGATAATAACCTAACTAAAAGCACCTCCCATCGCCATATCGACAAAGCAAACCTTCCCAACTTCCTTAGAACCCTAATTAGAGTACCGGATCAACGCCTCCCGATCCGATCAGGCGATGTCGGAGTCGTCGAAGTCGGCGCCGTCGAAGGCGTTGAAGAAGCCGGCGAAGGCGAGCGGGCCGCGGGGCTCGGTGGCGCGGCCGCCGACGCGGTGGGAGTGGAGCAGGTCGCCCTCGTCGTCGTCGTCGTCGAGGAAGCCGGCGGCGGCGGCGGCGCTGCGCGGGGAGTCGTCGATGTCCATGAGCGTGGTGATGGCGTCGTCCTCCATGGAACGCGGGGAGGACGGGCCGACGAGGCGCACGGCGAAGGGGCCGGAGCCGAGGGCGGAGGAGCGCGGGGAGACCGGGCCGGAGTCGACGACGGTGAAGTGGCGGCTGCGGCTAGGGTTGTGGCCGGCGTGGCGGCCCTGAGAGCTCGTCGGTGGGCCGCGCGGGGTGCGGTTCTTTTGGTGGCGCCTCGCGTCCATGTCTCGCTCGGTCGCAGGCTATTATCGCGGCGTGCGAGGGTTTGGTGGAGATCTGTGGTTTCGGAGGGTTTCGTGGCCCACGGGAGAATTTTATATGGGCAGGCGGAGGTAGGCGGTGTGTTTTTTCGTTCTGTTTTCTCGAAGTCGAAGGAGACGGTGGTCTTGCAAAAAAGAAAAGAAAAGAGAGACGGTGGTGTTTCTTCAGCTTTGCCAAAATCTTTAAACCAGTTGCGCTCCCGTTTTATATTTAAAGTTATATAAACCGGAAAGTGCTTTTGATTCCTAGGCACAAGTGCTCTCGTTGTTTAAAAAAAATTAAAAATAATATTTACAAGTTTCTGAAAAAATGAAATTAAATTCTGAACATAGTTAATAATGTAACCTACAAGCATGCAAATTTTTTATGTGAATTTTTTTGCATTGTTGGCTACACACAAATAACAAAATCAGATGAGATTTGAAGATTTAAAAATATACGCACTTTGATTCACACACTTGTCATTTTCTCTGCAGCCAAAACTACAAAGTATTTGAAATTGATATTTTGCACGTTTATGGGAGAAATCATTGTCTACAATCAGAATTGTTTTTCATATTTTTTTAAAAAACTCATATGTATGATTTTCGAGAGATCACGTCCAGTGCCAAAAAATCTCCTCTCAAAGCCGAAAGTGACATGTAGCAGACGATGTACTCTAAAAAAAAGACATGTAGCACAGGATAACATTCACTTATATATTGCAAATAACACAAACGTATATATTTTTTATTGATTTTGTAGGTACATAAAATGGTTCGCAACTACAGCATTCAAGTCTGTCGTCTATTTTTATGGGTTCCTCTCTTGTCTCTTTTTTCATCTGAAATAAACATCAATTAACATACACAATCCTCGTCATCAGCGAGAAACTCATAAAATGAAACAGCTCCAGGAACCACAAATGAATCTACGACAGTGCAAAACACCAAAAAGACTGAATATCAGAGAAAACTTGACAAAAATGAAACAAAGTTATTTTTGAAAGCCTCGAAGCACTAGATGTCTTGCGGAGCGCTGGACACTAGACAATGTGGGTTTTTGTATCTTGAGAAACAAACAACTCTGAAACAATTTATACATGCTTGAACATATGATACATGTTGACATATACACACAGCTGTTCTGATACAGTTGCGGTTCAGGTTTACATCACATAGGCAGCTAGCGAGAGTGTAGCTTGACAAGATTACAGTGGAGCTAGCACCGAAAGGAGATGAAGTAGCCTACGTCCTGATATGGCAAAGGCTGCATTAACAACGTGAGCTACTCCTTCCGCAAGCCATTCACAGTCTCATTCACCTCTTGAATGTCTTCAGTGCTAGCAACGGAACCTGAGAAACAATGTAGTGAGAACAAATTGCCCCACTGATAAGCACACTAACAACAAAGAGGTAGTACGGAAAACAGTGATGGTACCCTTACCCAATGCTAAACGCTTCTGGTCTCTAAGACCGCTGATGTTCCAAACATTCTGATCCACCATGCTCTTAACCTCAACTTTTTTCCTTTTCATAACCTTCATTTTCTGGTGCAACTTTGGTAGTGTATTCGCAAGAGCTGCAGTTGAGTAGGCATACATTCAGAACCAGAGAAAATAGGACAAGAGTAGTAATTCTTGATTTATAGCTAGCAGCAGACTACAGTACTAGACCAAATATAGTTAGGGGTTTTCTGATTTACGTCAAGCATCCTGTATCCTATATTCCACTGTAATTGCACAAGACGGAAACCAAAAAAACACAGCCAGACAAAAACATAGAAGTCAGAAGTGCAATAACCTTCTGATTGCTTAAGCTAACACATCAGAGCAAAAGTTCATGAGGGTGACCAAAGCTTGATTGTCTATTGAAATGTTGTTTGTAAATTAAGGGCATGTTTGGTTTGTGCCCACAAGCAACCTTACCAAAATTGGCTAGCCAATTTTTGGCGCAGGATTTGGTCGCCCATGGATTGCCAAAATTTTGGCAAAAATCAATGAAGGAAATATCAAGTGGTCCATTGGCAGCCAAATAATTGGCAACAAACCAAACATGCAAAAGGATATTTGGCATGACCAATATTTTGGTAGGGTAAACTGGGGACACATACCAAACAGGCCCTAAATGCCCATGACTAATACTGATAGGTGGCACTTACTACCAAATTACTAATTTGTCCCAGTTGTCTAGCAAGGTTATAGGAAAAATATTGGCATCAGGGTTTACGGTGATAACATAACAAGCACAACTGGCTCAGTTTTACATTAAACCCTTCAGACCTTCACCACTCACCAGCCATCTGAACTGGTCAGTGCCCAGGTAAATAATCAAACTAATTGAAGTTCTAATCATTTTGAGAAAATTTAAGTTCCTAATCAATAATCACCTTATTTAATGGATATTAGTCCTGTAATATTCTAAAACAAGACATTGCCATGCCATTAATCTTGATGTTAAACTGCAACCTGGGTGTACTAATACAATATTGGTGAGCAAAAATTGATATACTGAATTAAGCCCGTGCATCGCCGGTTTCAAAGGTTTAAGGCGGTTTACTCAAACCAGCCCGTCCAACACGGTTTCAGCCGGGTTGGTGACACGGTTTCTACGGGTTAAACCGTTCGCTGACATAATGAACAACAACGGAGGAATACAGAGCCCGCTGCATGCTGTCTGACACCTTCTCTCCGGGTCAGAGCAAAAGTTACTTCTTGTCAGGAACGTCATGAAGGCAGTTAGGAAGACACGGTTTCAATGGTTTGAAACCAGCCAAGCTGGTGACGCCATGCAAAACCGACCGAGCGGTGCGGTGCGGGTTGGGGCAGCGGTTTAGGCGGTTTGGAACCATCCCGTGCACAGGGTTATACTGAATGCAGCTGATGAACCTGTAAAGATTTCATATCTAATGCAGTATTGCATCAAAAAGATACATCTAATGAAGTAGGCATATTTGATCTTTACTCGTGGTATTTACTACTGAATCTAATAGCGTACCTTGAATATTGTCCTGAACAGATTTGTCTTCAAACAATTTCACTACTTCAGCTATAGAGGAATTAAGGGTACTCTTGTATGCAGCTTGCCGTTCCAAGGAAGAAATCTCTCTTTGCAGTTCTTCAGATTCCTTGTTAGCCTAATAAAACAACATTAAAGTTTCTTAGATCAACTGTAGATATGATAACAAGACAATTCCTTATGAGTTATGACTAAGTTGCTTACAACTTCTAGTTTTTTCCTTAATAAATTAAGTTCTTCATCAATCTCCGAATCATGATTTCCACCTTTATCCAACACCTTTGCAGAAGAATTATCCTGAAAAATACATCATATTTTTACTCATTTATATTAATAGCATTTATTGAAATGGGAGTTGCACAAGTAAAATAAAATACAAAAATTCTCAAAAGATGTTCATCCATGATCTTCTGTAGATCTTATAAAGATGCAAGATTACACACATCCTAAGCTCAAGCACCCAGCCTTGCATGTAGGGAAAGTAGGAAATCCATTCTCAAATATTATACAAAAATGCATGGCTTCACTGAACTAAATTTTGTGTAAATGTATATCTTTGTTGAGTCCCTTAAGCATTAACCTTAAGCTTAACCATATCTTCCATACTGATTCAGTTTACAAGATCTAAGACCTCAACTGCAGATAGCACACCAGCAACTTTGTTCTGCACGAAAATATCAAACTGGGAAGTCGATAGTTATGACTTAGTGACTTACTAGTTGATATATAAGAATACAGGCATGCCATTCTATTTTCCCATGGTTCAAAAAAGCGTACGCCTAGGTACGCTTAAGCGCTGAGCGCCGCTTCGCTTTTGGCCTAAGCATTCGATTAAGCAAGACAGGGAATCTGGTCGTGTTTTGTGCTAGAATCTCCTCTATGCGAGTGTTGGTGTGTTGCCTGTGTTGCTCTGCTCCTTGCTCGATGCATTGATGCTATATTAATTTGATTAGGTCTTGCTTAGCTGCTTGTTACTCAACTACTGCTTAGCTGCTTGTTTGTGTTTGTTACATTGTTTGCTTAACTGTTTGCGTGTTTATAAGAAAATGGAGCAAAACCGAGGCTAACCAAGGTATTAATCCCCGTACTCCTCAGAAATGTAGCATTACATGCTTAGGATACAAATTTACAGCATATTATAGGGGTATATGTACCCATCTTGACTTCCCTATTTCATGTTCGTACGATTTTAGCCTGAGCACTGAAGCGGCACTTAAGCTCGCTTAAGCAGCAGTTCCTGTAAGCAGTGCCTCACCGCTCGCTTAGCACCTAGCACTTTTTTGAACCTTGTATTTTCCTAAGAAAACAGTTAACAAAAATTTTGTAACTGATATTTAATCTATCCACAACTACCTACTGGGGAACCTAGAATTGAAATCTAACAGGAATATCTTAAAAGTGACTTGCACTATCATATTCTAAGAATATACTTGCTCAGTTGTTCTGTTTCACTATATTGGTTATTCAGCCTACTATGTGCACAGACCGACAAAGCACTAAAATCTAAGATAAAAATAATGAAATGTCATCTTAAGTAAATAACATATTACAACAAATCAACAATTACCAAAGCAATTAAATAGGAAAGCGAACAATGCAATAATTACATTTTTGATTATCCAATACACAGGTATGATCAGAGAAAGTTAAGTGAAGTGGGGGTATTGTTAACAACAAGCTACTGTATTTCAGTACAACAAACAACCAAACTAATTAATTATGTACATCGGTCTGGCAGTTAAGAAAACATATCAATAAGCAGTGTCCAGATATCTCATATCTGTTAGTCTGAGCATCACAAGGTATTGTTATTTATTATGTTACTTTCTCGGCTGAACAAAATGTACACCGTTGGCGTTGGGTCTTAGAAAAACTAAAAACAAACAATACCATGTACTCCCCCGATTCAGATATACAAGGCCACTTAATCTTGTCATAAGTCAAACTAGTATAAGTTTGACAGAAATTATAGAAAAAGATATCACCTCTACAATACCCAATGAATATATTATGAAAACATATTTCATTATAAAAATAGTCTCATTTGATTTTGTAGATGATTCTTGTACATATTGGTCAAAATTGAATAGGATTGACTTAATAGAAGATTAGGTGTCCTTGTATACATGATTGGACGGAGTAGTTGAAACAAAGACAGAGATAACTCAAGCATTCATACTTCAGACTCAAGCCTTCATACATCAACAGTCAGATAGAATGCTTATCACCATAGAATACAGAACAGAACTCAAACTCAAATCATCTAATTAGCTTACCATTTAGTTCAAGCCTGACAGGGATTAACTGTACATAAATTTTATCTTGAAAGAGTAAAAGTGCCCATTCAGAAAATAAATTGTGGTATGTGGAAACTTTCGGAATTCACTACTCTACTGCATGGGACAAATTGGCTATATCTAACTCACACACCGACTACCCAAATTAGTCATGATATTATAATGCTGAGTCTACTAAATAAACTGAGACTATTTTCACAACAAATCAGTACAAGATGAAGCATCACTTTCCATATTATGAACCCCAAAGACGAATGTATCTGTTCCAATGATCCATAGTGAATCATGTGGAACAGGGATGACAATTGTGTAAATCAAATCTAAATTGAGTTTTACGTCAAATTAAAAAATCTGGCTTCAACTTCAACAAATCAAATACTTTTAGTTAGATAAAGAACGTACATCTTCAGGCGCCACGAATCCTTCAGGTACAGTTAGACAGTGCCGAAGGCAATACCCCTCCCACTTGCTCATTCTCTGATCCAATACATCCCTTACCAAGTGGTGAATCTCCGTTACTCCCTACAAACAGAAATCACCAGCAATTCCCTTTAATAATGTGAATGTTACAAAATGGTTTACAGAAGAAAGATCTCAATGGCATAAATGTAACATGATAAAAAACGAAACATTAATTAGATATATCTTACAGCACAATACAGGTAAAACCAGATGAACTGTAGGTAAAAAACTAGATTTATCTTGAGGATTGGTCTGACTGTTGCAGGCTTCGATTCTGTAACCGTTGTATTTATTTAATATGCAGATAATTTCCAGTATCAAATATACGATTAAACATTAACTCATTCTCGGCACAGCGAGTTGCTGACACACACTATCGCAGCAGAACAAGGTAGAACTTGCTACAGAGAGGCATCACCAAAGTAGTAACAGTGTAAGTTATGCTAGCCCAAAAACCTGAAAGACACATCTACCTAGGCCATCGCTGCATCAGTTTCCTTTAGAATGGTATATACTCACACATGTCAATCGTATCTATCTGCGCCGGATCTAGTTCAGTTTTCTCCATGATGGCACAAAGTTTTAAAGGGCGGTCCAGTGAGGGGGCATTTAGTTCAGATTGAAACCCTAGCAACATTTCCCCCTGCGTATATCACCTAATTAGCATCGGCATGTGAAACGCAACAACAAGGTCGCGTCCCTGAATCTATCTAATTTTTCTCATAAGAAAACTGAATCTCGTTCCAGCATACAGCGACAGCGGCTGAACTCGAGAAAATCTAGGCGAGGTTTCGGTTTCTAGTTTGTATCGAGTCATGGGGTGGGAAGGAACTTACGCGCTCCAGCTCCTCGGCCTTCTGGGCCGCCGTGGCGGCGCCGACGGCTTCGGGGGCGCCGTGCCTGGAGAACGACAACGGAAAGGGGAAGTTAGTTAGCAGAACAGTAAAGGCGGTGCTACGGGGAAGAGGGGTCCTAGGCGCAACCGGAGGCAGTAGTCGAAGCCCTCGAAGCGGACTTGGTCGACGACGTTGAGGACCTCGTTGATGAAGATCTGAGGGCTCAGCCCCAGCGCCGCCTCCGCCGCCGCCGAGCTCGCGCCCTCCCCGTCTTCCATGCCTCCCGACCTGGCGCTTGTAGACTAGCGGGCCGCGGCGGCGGTGTTGTGCGCTGGTGAGGAGAGCGGTGGCTCGCCGGTTGGAGTGGGAGCTGGGGTAGTAGGTGGTGGTGACCCTGCCGCCGGTGCCGGCGCGGCGGTTTCGTTCAAAATTTTCGAGGACTCGAGCCGCGGCGGATTTTTGGGGAAAGACCTGACCTGATCCGTTGTCGACGCTACTGTTCAGTTGCGGGTGATCCGGACTGGGCCTGGTTTAGCTGATGGGCTATAAACTTGTTCTCTTACGAGGGCCATATACCATCATGGATGCTCTGCGCAGGTTCAGTATAGGCCTTGCATCAGTGATCGGCCTTGTTCCGGCTTTCTTCCATGGAAATGAAAAAAACTGTTCCTCTTCCTCTCTCCAGATGATACATACAGTGTTATAAATTTTGATCAAGTATGTAGCGAAAAGTATTGACATCCTCAGTGTATCAAATGTACATAATACGAAAGCATATTTCATGATGATCCTACTAATACCTGTTTTGGTATTACGGAAGTTGATATGTACTACTCCCTCCGACCCATATTACGTACTCTTTACAAATACGGATATATCTATCACTAAAATGTGTATAGATACATCTATATTAGCGAAGAGTATTATGGGTCGAAGAGAGTACCAGCACTAATAGAATAGTGCATCCGCTTCAGTTCACGATCGAACCAAGCAAGGTCAACCCAAGCAGCATCCAAAATTTCAAGTCACACATATACGCGCGCGCACGAGGATAGGAATGGTGCTTTCGAACACGAGCGCCGCACACAGTTGAGTATGGCAAGCTTGCACGAAAATGATGTGGAAAAGAAAAGCGAGCGGCCACCACCATGAAAAAACTAGCCCAGCCTTTTTTCCTTGCCCACAGTACGTAAAGGCAGCTCTTCTTTTTTTCGAAAAGGCGAGAAGCCGGGTCCTATTTTCAGCGGCGAGGTTGCCACGGCAATTGCTCCCCCGCCGCCGCCGGACTCCGCTCTTGGACGGCCGGCTCTTTTTACATTTTTTCCTGCGTCGACGGGCGGAATCGGCTCACCCGGCGGCACTACGGCACACAGTGCAGGGTGCAAGCGGGTAGCGACGTCCGGAGAGGCGGAGACAGGTCGACACGTAGTGCTGTGGTGTATACTTCTCGCAGGTGTACTAGCAGTATACGTGGTAGGAGCAGTAATGTATGTGGGTGCTCTTTTATTGTACCGGCACTGTACAGTATCTCCGCGTACTAGCTTTTCACCGGCTATAATTACTGCCTGTAGCTTCCTCCAGGCCGTGTGCCAGCAGTGCGTCCTGCATCGGATTCCAGGCCTTTGCTTCAGAGTTTCAGGCAGGGGCGACGTAGGTTTTGCTCACAGTGAGTAGGTGAAAAATAACTACGCAGCACTCAGTAACTCCGTTGCGGGGCAGTGGTCTTACACAAAAAGAGGGATTTCATATATACTCCTTCCGATTCCGGTTTAGAGAGTTATAGAAAAGTTTAGTACTCCCTCCGATCCATATTACTCTACGCAAATACGTATGTATCTAGATATATTTTCACACTAGAAACATCTATATTTGTAAAAGATAATATGGGTCGGAAAGAGTAAGTAAGTTTAACCATGAACTTAGTCAATAAAATATAACTTATACTTCCTCTATCCCAAAATAGGAGGTCTATAGTTTTTTTTGGATAAAAGTCAAACTTCTCAAAGTTTGATCAATTACATACAAAAATATCAAATGCACATAATTTTAAAATACATTTCATGATCTCTCTAACATGGGTCATAATTCGTAAATGTTACGTTTTGGACACGTCTTCTAACTGTGAATACAGTACTCCCTCCGACTCATATTACTCTTCGCTAATACGGATATATCTACGATTAAAATGTGTCTACATACATCTATATTACCGAAGAGTATTATAGGTCGGAGGGAGCAATATAATTTTTATGTAAAAAATGTTATACTTTATTGATCAAATCTATGGTCATTTTTTTCCCTTAAACTACCTATCCTTTAGTAGTGTAAGATCCATTGACCAGTTGACATGGCCCCCGTTCAAAGAAAAAAGTTGACATGGCCCCAAAAGGAACATGTGTGGTTAAGCAATCCTCTGTTCCGAGCTGAGCTAGTACTACCGGCTTTACTACTTTGTCAGTTTCATATTAAAGCTACCATGCTCGGTTAGCTAGTCCCTTTTTCTAAGACTAACTAGACTAGGACCCTTTGAATTGATAGGCTTTTTATCAACGCGATGCTAAGCGCGCGAATTTTTTTTTATTATTGCACTTTTTTCCAGCTTTTTCAAATGTAGCATTTATTTGTAGCTAATTACAAAACTAGGACACCGTTTTATCCGCCGGACGCGAGAAGGCGGAATCATATCCGCCGGACGCGAGTAGCTGGGGGGCCCACATGCTGGCCGGCCTGGCCGCATGCAGTCGCATCCGCCGGATGCAAAAGGCTGGGGGCCCGCATGCTGGCAGCCTGGCCGCATGCAGAAGGCTGGCGCCGGCTACACGCACCCGACCGTCTACCATTTGTGTGTGTTTTAGGCAACGCGCACCCGAGAACATGATATTTTCATTAATTTAAAGTGTTTTTAGTCGCGGCAAAATTTTCGGATAGTTTATCTATTATGAATATTTTTGAATATATATTGGAAAAACATTTATATTAATATAGAAAGTGCGTGATACATCGGTATTATAAACCGCAAACAAAAATATAAAAAGTGCGAGATACATCGGTATTATATACCGCAAACTAAAATAGAAATACATAATTCGGGACAACTAAAATTAAGATAGAAATATAGTACGAGTAACACCACTTCCAACGCACCGGAATGAACAAGAACACTATAACCTGGAGAATACAAAAACAACATCAAGAACGCTACATAATACAACAAGAACACTAGAACACCTACAATTTTTTTTACACAAACTACATCTACATAATACAACAAGAACACTAGAACACCTATAATTTTTTTTTACACAAACTACATCTACATGCCACTATACGCACCATAATTATTTCTCCATAATTTTAATTTCGATTTTTTTAAAAAAAAAATTGGAGTGTAGTCTATGATTTATTCTACTAGTGTGTAAAATTTTATTACGAAATATCTTATATTTTTTCCTCAGCAAAAATAACGAAAATCTAGATTTGGGAACATGTTCCAACTTTTGTTCATTTTATCTTTTTTCCTGATGTTACAATACAAGGTATTTCATAGTAAACAATTGCACGCACGTAGTGTATGTAGTTGACTACATCCTTGTTCAAAACTTAGCAAAAATGTGTAAGTTTGAAGTCTAAACTTACTATTATCTTTTTCTCATTTTCATGAAACTTAACAAATAACCATATTGTTTTCTGAAATTTTACGTGCATAAGTTTCCACTTTTTTTTTCATAGTTTACAACCCGTACAGTTTTTGCTGAATTCGGACATCGAGTCCAATATAACCTAGGTTAACTGGCGAATCTCCGAATGAGTGAACCTACTGTCTAGATTTTGCCCACATGCTCGCTTGGGTTCATATGTCTATTCTGATCATCATGCTATCACAAGGTTGTATCCTAAAGAAGATGATTTTCCAATAGAAAACAAGTGGGTTGATAAAAGATATGTTTACAATACAAATAATTTTTCAAATCAATGTACTACTATTTTTAGTTGGACTTGTCCCTTTTCTGCCCCGGTACGTGTTTGTGTCTTTGTGAAAAAATTGGATTTAAAGTTTCGTGGAATTGTATTGTGAACCCCTCGATTGTTTTTTTTCCCAACTTTATCGAGGCGCTACCCGTGTTTGTAGCATGGTATTACTCAAAATGCTCGTAGCACTAGAATCGGTCTCTCTTGATTACGGGTCTCTTACCTTTTGGGTAAATTTTAGGAGATTTGGAGGATACTATATCTTTATCTTGGAGGTTTTGAATGCACATTATGATGATATTAACCTTCTGATTACGTACAAATATCTCTAAGATTCTGTAGTAGTGCGTAGAACACTTGGTCAACTCACTGTTCTACACAAGGTTCTACCGTAAACCCTCCTATATTTTTGTATATTTTGGTCTACTTACCGACCAGGTAAACGAGATGCATAATCCACCGAAATGTCAAACGTAGCATACGATTTAGTCAGATAATCTCGGTGAAGAATGGAATAGCCTAGATGGACACCCATACATGATGGTAGGTGGTTTGACTCGTGTGCATACAACACGTGCACTGGTAGTGAAAATTGGACATTTCACCTTTTGAGTTTTGGGTGCGTTTGCCTGTCTGGCTGCCCCTCTGTCTCTCTCTCTTGGCGCAGAGGTCAACCCAAAAGCGCACACACACCAGCACCCGCTCTCCAATGGCGGCTCCCTCAACCTCAAGCCTTCAAAACCACCTCCCATTCCACCGGCACCCACCCTCGTTGTGCTCGTGCTAGGTCAGGTCACAGAGAAGGGCGAGATACAGTACAGCAGTTGCCCCGTCGTGGACAAAGCGACGTCGTACGTGCATGCCCTGTACGCATCAGCACGTGAACCCACGAAGCACATGCATTCGTGTGTGTCAGGGCTCTCCGCAAACACACGGTAGTCCGAGAAACTGTTTCGAAATCCCAGTCGGAGAAACTGGGAGCGAGCTTTTCGCCCGCAAACGCACGGCTCTTTTCAGCAGCGAGGTTGCCATGGCATGATGGCAATTGCCCTCCCGTCTCCAATCTTTGACGACTAATTTTTTTTACTTCCGTAGTACTCCCTCTATCTATTTATTTTTATAAGATCTTGTAGGAAATAGACTAGTTACATATTAAAATACATATATATATAGACGTGTTTTATATATAGGTTTATTTATTTTAGTTTATATCTAGACTATTTTAAAATTTCTAGAGCACAAGATCTTATAAAAGTGGACAGAGGAAGTGTATAATTCTGCCTTCGACGCGAATTCCCTTTGTAGCAATCGATCGCTTGAGCGAACGATTTCCGTCCGCTGGTTCCCGCCTCGATGGTTCCCGCTTTGGTACGTAACTTTTTTTATCGTGACATGCTTGGCTGGGCCTCCACATGCTACCTACGGGCCAGCAGTTTCCCTTTTCTTTATTTTTTTTCAATTCCCTTTTTTTATTCCTTTGTACCAAAGTCCATATTAATTGGAATAGCTTTTCAATTCCCTTTTCGGGCTAGTGGTTTTTATAGGGGAAATAATGGGTGGGGAAAATCACTTATAATTACTTATAACTCAAATAAAGTATAGTAAAGTTGATAACAACAGGGTGAATAACTTGATAGTCATACACTACCAGGTTGATAACTGGTGAGCTAAAATAATTCGAATGAAATTAATTTTTGAGGTTGGTAATTTTTTATATTTATTGTTCATAACTCATGTGCGGAGAAGTTGATAACTATTAGTCTCATAAATTTTTTGTCAAAATAATCTCTATATGATTAAATTTTAGGTTTCATAACTTTTTACATTTGTCGTTAATAAATCATATGCAAAGGTGTTGATCACTCACATGTAAAGGGGTTGATAACTTTTAGTCTGAAAAAAAGTTCCTCAAAACATATCAACATGGGTGCTAGTTTTAGGATCGGTAACTTTTTACATTTATCGTTGATAGATAACGGGTAGAGGGTTGATAACCTATATGCCAAAAAGTCGCCAAAATATTCTAATTGGTATAAACTTTTGAGGTCGATAACTTTTCACATTTACCATTGATAAATAACGGGCAAAAGGGTTGATAACTTGTGAGCTAAAACAGTCATCAAAATATTCTAAATGATATTAACTTTTAGGGTCGATAACTTCTCACATTTACTGCTGATAAGTAACGGGCATATGGTTGATAACTTTGTGAGCTCAACAAGGCGTCAAAATATTCTATATGATATTAAGTTTTGGGATCGGTAACTTTTTACATTTATCGTTGATAGATAACGGAGAGAGGGTTGATAACCTATGTGCCAAAAAGTCGCCAAAATATTCTGATTGGTATGAAATTTTGAGGTCGATAACTTTTCACATTTATCATTGATAAATAACGGACAAAAGGGTTGATAACTTGTGAGCTAAAATAGTCGTCTATTAACTTTTATGGTCGATAACTTCTCACATTTACTGCTGATAAGTAACGGGCATATGGTTGATAACTTTGTGAGCTCATCAAGGCGTCAAAATATTCTATATGATATTAAGTTTTGAGGTCGGTAACTTTTTCCATTTACCGTTGATAGATAACAGGTAGAGGGTTGATAACTTGTGTGCCAAAAAGTCACCAAAACATTCTAAATGGTATTAACTTTTGAGGTCGATAACTTTTCATATTTATCATTGATAAATAACGAGCAGAGGGTCAATAACTTTTCACATTAACTATTAATAAATAACGCATGGAGGGTTGATAACTTGTGAGCTAAAAAAGTCACCAAAATATTCTAAATGATATTAGTTTTAGGGATCGGTAAATTTTCCCATTTTCCATTGATAAATAGCAGGTAGTGGGTCCAGAACTTATGAGCTAAAAAAGTCGTCCAAATATTCTAAATGATATTACCTTTTGGGATCGGTAACTTTTCACATTTACTGTTGATAAATAATGGCCAGATGGTTGATAACTTGTGAGCTAAAAAATTGAAAATATTTCATATGAAATTAAATTTTTAGGTTGGTAAATTTTAAAATTTACCATTGGTAAATCACGTATTTGAGGGTTGATAGTTTTTAATATTTATCATTGATAAATCACGTATTGAGGGTTGATAATGTTTAGTCCAATTTTTTTTTTATCGAAATATATCAACATGTGTGCTAGTTTTGAAGATCTCGTCGAGACTAATTTAGTAGTGAAAACGAATCTTAAATCAAAGTTGTTGTTTTGGAGATAAAACGTTTTGAATTTTTGAATTTCTGAATTACGAGAGATTTGACGTGAAATACTTTTTTTTGTCTTGTAGTGCATGCATGCAAAACTTTTGATAAAAGAAAAAATTCTACCAGAAAATGTTACCAAAACAGGGTTGATAACTCTTGCATTTACCATTAATAACTCACGTACAGAGGGGTTGATAATTCACATATAGAGGGATTGATAACTTTTAGTCAAAAAAAAGTTTATCAAAACATATCAACATGGGTGCTAGTTTTAAAGATCTCGTCGAGACCGATTTATTGGTAAAAATAAATCTTAAATCAAAGTTATAGTTTTAGAGATAAACCCTTTTGAATTTTTGAATTAGGAGAGATACTATGTCACACCCTTTTTGTCTTGTAGTGCATGCATGCAATACTTTTCGTAAAAAATTGTAATATGAAAAAGTTGGCAAAATTGGGATGATAACTTGTGAGCAAAAATATCGCCAAAATTTTTGCAATAAATTTATCTTTTTGGGTTGATAACTCTTGCATTTACCATTGATAAATCACGTACAAAGGGGTTGATAATTCACATGTAAAAGGGTTGATAACTTTTAGTCTGAAAAAAAGTTTGTCGAAACGTATCAACATGGGTGCTAGTTTTGAAGATCTCGTCAAAACTGATTTACTGGTGAAAACGGATTTTAAATTGGAGTTGTCGTTTAAGAGATAAAACATTTTAAAGTTTTGAGTTAGGAGAGATTCTCGCTGACATCACCTTTTTCGGTTTGTAGTGTGTGCATGCAAAACTTTCCTTAAATAACAAATTTGAGCAAGACAAAATTTACTAAAAATAGAAAATGAAATCTGATCGGAAAGTGATGGCTGATTCCTCCCATGGCGATCGACCGCCAGATAGGGACACCCCCTTCGACGACGGCAAGCTATCACCTCGTACCGTCGTACGGCACACGGTGCAATGACATCCGGAGACAGTTCGACACGTAGTGCTGTGGCGTACCCTTCTTGCAGGTGTACGTATACGTACTACAGTACGTGATCGGTCGATGGAGTACGTGGTGTACGTAGTAAATGTATGTGGGTCTCTGGCATCTCTGCATGTAGCTTTACACGAGATATTATTACCGCTTTACGTTGCGTCCCGCATCGGATTCCAGGCATTGGTTCAGACCGGGACGGTGTAGGTTTCGCGTAGCAGGTGAAAATGCTAACTTCACAACCTTAGTGAAGGGCTCGTTTAGCTCCCATTATTTGGGGCTAGAATTAAAGAATTCATTTATGATTCTAACAATTACTTGTTTGGCTTCCACAAAATTGGTTATAGAATTCATTTGGAATTCCATGGGTTTTCATCTCATGCCTAACCTTAATACCTATTGGGTACCCTATCATTTTTGTGGATTTTTCAAAATCAAATGATATCATCATGTCATT
Organism: Dactylis glomerata; assembly: GCA_007115705.1. NCBI lineage: Eukaryota > Viridiplantae > Streptophyta > Magnoliopsida > Poales > Poaceae > Dactylis > Dactylis glomerata. Next base: position 355,035 of record QXEO01000017.1, on the reverse strand, counting down.
TCATTTCATTTTTCTATCAAATGAAATGAAATGATGGGTGCCAAACGAGCCATAAAAGCATTTCAACAGCAGCTGTAAAACACGTCGGCGCTTAAAAAAAACTGTTTTTATTGGAACGGCCAGATGCGTCCGCGGATGCCATATAACTGCGAGCGCACCAAAAAATATGACCTCCTGCGATGGCATATTTGAGAGGCACATGAAACAGCGCGTCAAAAGCCGATCTCAGCGCATGTAGCCAACGACCGTTCTGAATTTTCACCCATGCTGTCGCCGCCACCATCGCCGCGCCTTTCTCCACCGAATTAGGCGACCTAGCCGTCCAAAATCTTCAGCAAAGCTATCGCCGCCACCATCCATGCGTTCACCGCTCGATGCGAAGCTCAGCCGCACAGATCCGAGACATTCATGGTCGGTCGCGCAAGCTCTGTTCCCCACCGCCGCTGGCGGAAGTGGGCATCTATTCGGCCGCCTCACGGCTTGGATTCGATGGCAGCGCGCGTCGATTCGACCAGCAGCAAACCTATGGCCAACCGCAGACAAGCACCACCACGTGCACCACCTGTTCGACATTTTGTTTGCAAGGTATGTCGTCGTCTCCACGAGCTGCTGCTACTGCATAGTTTATTTGCAAGGTTTAAAAGATTTATTTATTGTGTAGATGAGTTCGTCGTGCGATTATTCAAGCTCCGGTGATGAGTGGGATCTCTTTGAAGAACAGTATATTGCTATGATTTTAGCTTTGCATGCAAACAAGAGGCCGAAGCATGGTGGCTTCATTTCCGGTTGGCAAAAGTTATGGAGGTAGAGGATCAAAGGGCACAACAAGTTGATGAGGAGTTACTTTGTGAATGATCCCATTTGCCCCAAAAATTATTTTCGACGCCGTTTTCGAATAGGAATCAAATTGTTTGAAACCATTTGTGAGTGTTTCATAAAGTATGCCACATTTTTTGAGCAAAGGAGGAACGCCGCCGGAGATCTTGGCCATAGCACTGTCTAGGAGGCCATCGTTCATGTTGGCATATGGTATCCCGGTGGATCTTGTTGATGACCACTTGGTCATGGGTGAGTGACGAGGGTTAACTCGACAAATGTCCTAAATGAAGGACATATGGTCGGGGAGATAGGGCGTCGGATGAACTCGAATGTAAGGTTAGTCAAAATAGGTGTATGTCGAAAGTAAACTTGGGTGTTGAACCTTGCTTGCTTTCAATCTGGCCTACACTGTCCCCTCCTGGCCCCTATATATAGGTGGCCAAGTCTCGAGGACCGGGTAGGGTCCGATACAGATTACAACATCGACATACGGTAAGAACTCGTATCTCGACTATCATTACAATTGGGCCTGGCTTAACGGGCCTCAGGGGTACTCAACTAACGGGCTCTATTAGCTATACCCTTGTCAGTAGCCCCTGAGATTCTACTAGAATTGTAGATTCGGGTTGAATCTTTAATCTTCAAATCTTCGACTTCGATCAATTCTTCGACTTCTTTATATCTTCAAATCTTCGACTTGGTCTTTCGACTTATTTTCATGATAATATCTCACAAGGGGTTTTGATGAACAAGCCTGACAACTCTGACAGATCAAGAGGTCAGTTAACTGCCAAAACAGATACTTGCCACCTACTTCGAATTCAATCCCCTTGGACTTGAATTCGGGATACCGGTCAAACCCATTCTTTTGCCGTATTTAGGACTTACAAAGAATGAGTCCCAGTGGTTCTCAGGGTACCCAGTGCGTCCGCCAGGATTTTCTTCGCGTCGTAGACACGGATACATACCAGCAGAGCGCATCCATGTGCGTATACCAGGCCACATAGGATGGATCCCGGGGTCTTACCTTCGTGATAAATCACGGCATTCGAGTTTTGTTGCGATAACGTAATTCGAGAATCTCATGTCGCAGTCTCGTTTGACTGATGGAATATCAAAGAATTTCGAATTATATTAACTTCTCACGAGTAACTCCCGATGGGAGTAGTCGCTCTATATTTTGTCGACTATGTAGTCGAAGTTTCATGGTTGTCGAAATGTTGAGCGGCTCACACCGTATCCATCGTAGCTTTCTTCATCTTTATTGCTGATTCTTTTATTTTATATCGGGTGCGCGCTCAGTGCTCCCGATGGGAGTAACCCCCGAGGCTTTGGTTGGATACTTGTAGTCAATCATAGGCTCAAATTGACTTCCTCTATTCCTTCTTCTTCTTCCTGTTGTAAGCCCCCGACCCCAAGGCGAGGTTTCCCGTACTTTCTGTGATACATTCTTTTTTACTTTGTTATTATCGTCTGCTATGTGCAGAATTTTAACTCCTTTGTAAATATTTTATGGGCCTTGTTTTCGCGGAGGCCCGTTAATATGTGCTTATAAATAAAGCACACTTTGGCGAGGGTAAAACCCCTAAACAGATTCCTCCTCTGCCGCATCATCTTCTTCTTCATCTAGGGTTTCTTTTCTGCCCACTTGTCTCTATGGCTGATGCAGATGGGTCCCGTCTGAACCTTGGCTCCCTGACGGCGCCACGGGGTCGCGGCCGCCCTCGTGGCAGCAAGAATAAGGCAGCACCAACTGCTATAGGATCTTCGTCGTCCGCTCCAATGAAGAGGTGTCCCAGCCGTCCGGCTGGGAGTAAGAATAAACCAAAGGTGCATGTTGCTACCCTAGGTCCAAGCGCACCTCCTGGTAACACTTCTTCTCCTCAACCAAGGATATACTTGTTTTTCTGCATCGCCGGCGCGTAGTGCCGTGAAATTCAGCGGCTGCCGCTGAAGTTCACCCAATTCATGGATGGGCATGAGTTGCGTGAAGCAATTCTGCGTGAACATTCTGGGGGAGGAACTCCCTACGAGGTGGAAGTTTGGTACGACAGCGCTGGCGAACAATACTTCAAGGGTGGCTAGTCACAGTTTGCGGATGATCACGACATCCAGCGAGGTTTCTTCATGACCTTTGATTTTCACGTGGCCACGTCTAAGTTCGACATGAAGATCTACGATGGTACTCAATGCCAGAAGGAGTACGAGGCTGAAGTACACTTCCACTAGAGTCTTCTTATGTAATCTCCTTTTTGAGTTGCCTTGTTGCCGTGCTATCTGTAATAAATAACCGTACTTGGTTTTGATGCTTTTAATAGACCATGGGAACAAATCATTTGTTCCGAGGCATGCTTTATATATTATCGGGTTCTCTTCAACCAATTTATATTGCTTGAAGAATATCGGGTTGTTGCACAACCTAGTAGTATTGCTTTGAAAGATCTCCATATTGTGATAAACTTTCTTTCGTACGACCCGAGGGTTGAAGCCTCCGAGTGCAAAAGTAAAATATTTGTACAATTTGTCGAGTTAACCCAAGGAACCCGACCTATGGCCTCATGTTCTGGGTTCGGAGGGTCAACTCAAAGTTACTGATGTTTCTTCTATGCGTAGAAACGCCGTAGCTGCTCCGCATTCCATGGGTTGCTTTCATCTTTTCCTGTTTTCTTGTCTTGTAGTCGATAAGCTCCTCCTGGTATTACTTCTGTGACGATGTAAGGTCCCACCCAAGGGGACTCTAACTTGCCATGGCTGTCCTGCCTGAGTCGTAAGACTAAATCTCCCACCACAAAGGATCGCGGTCGAACTCGATTACTATGGTAGTTCCGCAAGCTCTGTTGATACTGTGTGGCTCTTTCCAGCGCTTTATCTCTTGCTTCATCCAGTGCATCGACATCGTCTTGTAACGCTTCTATTGAGGTTACTTCATCGTATGCCGTCACTCTTGGAGCTTCGTGTGTAACTTCGATTGGAAGCACGGCTTCCGTGCCGTGGACCAGGAAAAAAGGAGTTTCTTGAGTAGCTACGTTAGGCATGGTTCTTAAACTCCAAAGAACGGAGGGCAGTTCATCTACCCAAGCGCTCTTGGCTTTCTCGAGAGGTGCTAAGAGCCTCTTTTTTATCCCGTTGCATATTAGGCCATTGGCTTTTTCGACTTGCCCGTTTGTCTTCGGGTGTGCTACGGATGCGAACTTGAGCTTGATTCCCAAACCTTCGCAGTAACTCTTGAATTCCTTTGAAGTGAAGTTTGTCCCATTGTCCGTGATGATGCTGTATGGTACACTGAAGCGAAACACTATTGACTTAATGAAATTGATTGCTGCTGTTGAATCTTGAGTTGTTACCGGGGCCGCTTCCACCCACTTGGTAAATTTGTCGACTGCCACTAGCATGTAAACATGCCCTCCTGGCCAGGATTTGTGCAACTTCCCTACCATATCGAGGCCCCATTGTGCAAAGGGCCAGGACACTGGTATTGGCTGTAACTCTGCTGCTGGTGCGTGTGGTCGAGATGTGAATCTTTGACATGCTTCACACTTTTGAATTATATCTTTCGCGTCTTCGATGGCTGTTAGCCAATAGAATCCTGCTCGAAACGCTTTTGTCGCGATTGCCCTGCTGCTAGCATGATGGCCACATACTCCGGCATGTATATCTTTTAATATTACTTGCCCTTCTTGAGGTGTGACGCAACACTGCAAAATGCCAGTTATGCTCTTTTTGTATAGTTTCCCCTGCAACACAACAAATGCTTTCGATCGTCGAGTTATTCTCTTGGCTTCCACTGCATCTTCTGGTAGCTTCTTATTTATCATGTATGCAAGATATGATTGCATCCATGTTTCTTCTATCATCATGACTTCTTCAGGTTCTGGTGCACTCTCGTCCCTTTTCGCACCAGCCCCCGAGCCTGCTGCAGTAGTCGAACTTTTGATGCTTTTTATCGATCTTTCCACTATTTCTTCCCAGAAGACTCCAGATGGCACGGGTAGGCACTGTGACCCGATATTTGCCAAATTGTCGGCTTCTTCATTGTTGTTTCTGCTGATGTGTGAGACTTCGCACCCATCGAATGTTCCTTCGAGATAGTGATATAAATTATTGTAGGTCATCATGTTGTCATTAATTGTGTCGCATCTGTTCATGACTTGTTGAACAACAAGGTTTGAATCTCTGAATATTTTTAGACGAGTTGCTCCACACGCCTTGGCCATCTTCATTCCATGCAGTAAAGTCTCATATTCTGCTTCATTATTAGAGGCCTGTGGAAAGCTCATCCTTAAAATGTATTTTAGTTTGTCGCCGTGTGGTGATATCAAGACTACTCCTGCGCCTGCGCCTTGGACTCTCTTAGAACCGTCGAAGTACATTATCCAGACACTCGATAAATCTGGCGGTCCCGTGCTCTGCAACTCCAACCACTCTGCTGTGAAATCTGGCAAGATTTGCGACTTGATCACCTTTCTTTTTTCATACGTGATGTCCATGGGAGATAATTTGATTCCCCATAAAGAGACACGTCATGTTGCTGAAGGATTGTTCAGTATGTTCAATAGTGGTGCTTCATTGACCACTATAATTGGGTGCACCGCAAAGTACTATCGCAATTTTTGTGTTGTTGTAAAGACACTATATGCAAGTTTTTGATGGTGCGGATACCTCTGTTTTGTCAGAGAAAGTACTTCGCTGATGAAATATACCGGTCTCTGGACACCGTGGGCTTTACCCTGTTTACTTCTTTCGACTACTAATACTGTACTCACCACCTGATGGGTTGCGGCGATGTAGAGTAGTAATGGCTCTTTTTCTTTTGGTGCAACCAGCACTGGTGGCGTGGAAAGCACTTTTTTCAGCTGTGCAAAGGCTTCATCTGCTTCTTCTGTCCATTCAAATTTATCATCTGACTTCTTCATGAGTGCATAGAAAGGGAGTGCTTTCTCTCCCAGTCGAGCAATGAACCGACTTAGCGCCGCAACGTGTCCTGTAAGTTTCTGTACGTCGTGTAGTTTCATGGGCTTCCCCATTGTTAAAATTGCTTGGATCTTCTCTAGGTTTGCCTCTATTCCCCGCGCTGACACCAGGAACCCTAAAATTTATTCTACCGATATGCCGAGGGAACACTTTGTCGGGTTAAGCTTAAGCTTGTACCTACTTAGGTTGTCGAAGGTTTCTGCCAAGTCGCTGATTAGGGATTCCTCCTTTCTTGTTGTAATGACTACATCGTCAATATAGACTTGGATATTGCATCCTATTTGGCTCCCAAGGTAGCTTTGCATCATCCGTTGATAAGTTGCTCCTTCATTTTTTAGGCCAAAAGGCATCACTTGATAGCAGAACACCCCATATGGCGTAATGAAAGCTGTCTTTTCTTCATCTTCTTTTTTCAACTTGATCTGGTTGTAACCAGAATATGCATCCAGAAAGGAAAGCCTTGCACATCCTGCTGTTGAATCAATTATCTGATCAATGCGGGGTAGAGGGAAGGGATCCTTTGGACAGTGCTTGTTGAGAGATGTGTAATCGACACACACTCTTTGTACGTCTGTATTTTTCTTGGGTACGATGACTGGATTGGATACTCAACTCGAAGTTTTTATTTCTCTGATAAATCCGGCGTTTTCTAGCCTGTGCAACTCTGATGCTATCGCCTTCCTCTTGGGTTCATCAAATCTTCGCAATGGTTGCTTGACTGGCTTCGCTTTAGGATCTACATTTAGTGCGTGCTCGACGAGTTCCCTGGGAACCCCTGGCATGTCTGAAGGACACCAGGCAAAGATTTCCCAGCGCTCATAGAGGAACTCGATGAGCACGCTTTCCTATGCGGGATCCAGGTTTACCGCAATCGATGTTGTCTTGTTCGGGTCCGTAGGGTGGACCTGGATTTTCTTCGAGTCCTGAGTTGTGTCGAAAGCCTGATCTGGCAGGGATCGTCCAATGTCGGGTAGTATATTATGATCTGTTTCTCCTTTCAGCCTCTCATATTCTGCTGTCATGCCAAAAGTTTCCGCCATTCTATTGAATTCCTTGTCACAAGTGTTGGCTACTTCGAAGCTCCCTTGTACTGTAATTGTTTCTTTGGGTCCTGGAATTTTTAGCGTTAGATACGCGTAGTGAGGTACTGCCATGAATTTTGCAAATGTTGGGTGCCCTAGAATTGCGTGGTACTGTGAGGGCCAGTCCATAACTTCAAATTCCAACTTCTCCCTGCGATAGTTGCTGCTACTGCTGAAGCAGACATCGAGTTCTATTTTCCCCAGAGGATAATTTGCGGCTCCTAGTACTATTCCATGGAAAGAGCAATCTGTTGGCTTCAAGCTTGACAGCGATATACACGTTGCCTTCAAGGTTCTGGCATATATTAGGTTTATACCACTTCCTGCATCCATGAACACTCTTTTGATGTCGTACCCTCCTATTTGAGCTTTTAACACCATTGGCGAGTGGCCCGGCCTGGGAATTTTCCTTGGGTGGTCTGCCCTGCTGAACTTGATTGGCTAATATGACCACCGTAAGTACTCTGTAGTGGCTGGTGGCGACGATATTGCTAGGTTTACCTGCCTGGATATATTCTTTCGCTCTTTCTTTGACTTGGGCACCGGTTGAATTATTACCGATATGTAAACTTTTGACTCTAAGTGCCTTGCTAGCCTTTGTACTTGATATCCTTGACTTGTGTATTTTTCTCCTTGCCAACCCCCTTTACTTGAACCCATGGCGCTTTGTAACCTCAGGAAAGTTCTACAATCCTTCATCTGGTGGTTTGAAACTCTCTTTCCATCAAGATACGCGTAGTGGATTCGATAAGGCCCATATAGCATGTCTTCGGCCGAGGGGCCGGAGTATCTTGGCTTTTCTGCTCCTTTTGCTTGAAACTTCCTATTTTCATAACCTTCCTCTTCCCTTGCTTCGTATCTTGCGGCTACCTGACTTCGCCCTCCTTGGTTATCCCTGCTGCGGTGTCGTCTCCTCTGTCTACTTGTTCTATCAATTTCTGGTGAACGTCCTCTTTTGTTGTTATATGTGTCCTCTCCATCAGCGAATCTGTTGGCTTCTTCCATTAGCTTGGCTACTGTTGTTGGCCTTGTTCTTCCTATCTCTTCCATGAGGTCTGAGCGATGAAGGCCAGCCGAAAAAGCGTCTATTGCTCTTTCGTCGGAGACGTCCTCTGCTGAGTTTTTGATTACACTCCATCGTTGTATATAAGAATATAGAGTTTCGCCTTTCCTCTGCACACACGCCTTGACTTCCTCCAGCGACGCTGGGCGCTTATATGTTGAGCGAAAATCTTGTATGAATTGTTTTTCGAGTTCTCCCCAACTTCCGATGGATTCATTGGGTAGGGTGTTTAACCAGGACCGTGCTGGGCCGGTGAGGTGTAATTGCAGACTTTGCATTGCTATCGCTTTTGTTCCCCCTAATATCTGTACTGCCTGCAGGTAATCTACCAATCATAAGGTAGGTTCTTGCAACCCATCATATTTTTGCTGGTCGTGAGGCAACTTGAATCCTTTGGGTACCCGCGTTTTGTGAACCCTGCGGGTAAAGCACAACGTGCCCATCTCCTTTTCGTTGTCCTCATAATTTTCTTCTCTCCAGGTGACAAGGGTATAGCTAATAGAGCCCGTTAGTTGAGTACCCCTAAGGCCCGTTAAGCTAGGCCCAATTGTAATGATAGTCGAGATACGAGTCCTTACCGTATGTCGATATTGTAATCTGTATCGGACCCTACCCGATCCTCGAGACCTGGCCACCTATATATAGGGGCCAGGAGGGGACGGTGTAGGGTAGATTGAAAGCAAGCCAGGTTCAACACCCAAGTTTACTTTCGATATACACCTATTTCGACTAACCTTACCTTCGAGTTCATCCGACGCCCTATCTCCCCGATCCTAAGTCCTTCATCTAGGACATTTGTCGAGTTAACCCTCGTCAATTGGCGCCGACCGTGGGGACTCTGGGCGTTGGAATCATGAATTTGACGGTTTTTTTGCTTTTAGCCAATAGCAGTGCAGAAGTCGACGAAAATCAAGAGATGGAGTTGACAATCAGAAGTTTAAGCATCCTCATTGGGCCATCGGGTTCATCTCGCCTTTTAGATCCGACGAAGCAAGATCCGTCGGCAAGTGAGCCCGAAATAGTAGCAATGATGGAGAATCTGAAGGCTCTTCCAGCGAGGTAAACTCGCTGGTTAGCTTAGGAGAAGTGCAAAAAGGAAAAATCACATAAGACGACGAAGCAATGGAAAATTTCGACGTCAGGGTCCAACTCGAAGATCTCATGATCTGCCTCGACGATATCTCAGACAAGTCAACAGATACATGGAAGACAGGGTTAGAGCTTTCTGAAGATGGTGACTCGATCTTCTCAAGCTTTAATAGTAACATCGGCAAACAATGCCAGGTGCTCGCCATTGTAGGGGACAATTTAAAAGAATTTGACGAAAACAACAATCCAGTGCTAAACCCAGCAAATATCGATAGAGGAGCAAATCATCTAGCAGAAGGGCAAACAACAGAATCCCTCACAACTAGGGAAAAAATTCGACTATCAACCGATGAATGGAGAGTAATAAGGGAAGCTGTGGAAAACGGCACATCAATACCATCCAATTCCAGCAAGGACATGCTCCTGGGGTATCACTATGCCCTAAGGTAGCAGGCAAAGCAACTAGCAAAGGACAAAATAGAGATACAGAAAAGAAAAGACTCAACCATCGCAGCCAGGAACGCCGCTCGCAGAGCACAAAGCGACGCGTCACATACTAACGCAAGGAGAAATCGTCGACATGGTTCAAGGTATGAAAACCTCAAGTACTCAGAAAGGCAAAGCATCTCCAAAAACCTCGACTTGTCCTTCCTATCGGTCGACGAGCAAGGGAACATCGTACCAAAAACCCCTGAAGCAGCACTAGTGGCAGCACAAGCATATCTGCTTACAACTCGACCAAGCCCAGGGGATCCTAGGGAACATATGCATAGAGCAGCATTGAACGGACTAAACATGGTGGGCCACAAGCTATCAGCAAAAGGAGAGGAAGCATATCACCACAAGGAAGCACACAAGCCAAGGTCACCTCGTCGTCACAATAGTCCTCGGCACAGAAGTAGTAATCAACGATCTCGATCGCCATCACCAAGACAACATGGAGGAACCCAAAGATCTCGATCTCCAAACGAAAAGTGCGACTATGAAGACGACAAAAAGGAGATGGGAGCATCATGCTTTACCCGCAGGGTTCGCACTACACCAGTATGCAAGGGGTTCAAATTACCTCATGATCAACAAAAGTACGACAGATCACAGGAACCACAATCATGGCTCTTAGACTATCTGCAAGCAGTACAAATATTGGGAGGAACCAAAGAAATAGCAATGCAAAGTTTGCAACTACACCTCACCGGCACAGCAAGGTCATGGTTGAGCAAACTAGAGAAAGAAACTATTGGAAGCTGGGAAGACCTCACGAAGCAATTCACAAGTAACTTCAGGTCAACATACAAGCCGCCGGCATCAATAGAAGAAGTCAAAGCGTGTGTACAACAACGTGACGAAACGTTACGGGCATACATCCAAAGATGGAGTCTTATCAAAAATTCAGCAGTTGAAGTTTCAGACGAAAGAGCAATAGACGCGTTCATAATTGGATTAAGGCGAAGAGACCTAGTCGAAGAGATGGGTAGAATTAAGCCAAAAACAGTGTCAGGCCTCATGGACGTAGCAAACAGATTTGCAGATGGAGAAGACGCATGCAACAACAAGCGGACGCGATCCCCAGAGGACGATAGAAGAAATAGATATGGAAGTCAAAGAAGACGGTCCCGCAATTACGACAACTATGGCTCCCATAGCCAAGTAGCTGCGGGGTATAAGGATAACAACTACCAAGGAAGTGATCGCAGAAGCTCGGGATATCGAAGTTACGGAAAAGAGGACTATAAAAAGTTTCCCACAAGAGAATCCAGAGAGTATAACCCATCGCCAGAAGACATGCTAAATGGACCTTGTCATATACACTCAGCGTTCGTCGATGGAAAGCGAGTATCCAGACATGCAATAAAAGATTGCACAACATTCTTGAAGCTACAAGAGGCAGCATTAAACAAGCAAACCGAAGCAAGGCGACAAGGATACGAAGGAAGCAATAAACCTCCCACAAATCAATAAGGAAACAATGGAGCCCCTCAAGGACAAGACCAGCCAAACCAAGGACACGATGACGATGAAGGGTACGTTCCATCTAAGGGACACATCACAACAATGATACAACCTATGCCCAAGTCGAACAAAGAGGAAAAGAGTATTACTCGACAAGTCAATTTAGCAGTCACTTCACCTCTAGCTACAACAGAATATCTACACTGGTCAGAACAACCAATCGAGTTCAACAGGGAAGATCACCCTATAATAGTACCTCAGCCAGGAAACGCGCCCTTGGTACTCAAAGCCCAAATCGGCGCATAAGATGTCGACAGAATATTCATGGACGCATGAAGCGGAATTAATTTGATATACGCGAAAACGCTCAGAGCAATGCATATATCACTAGAGTTCTTGAAGCCAACAGACTGTTCCTTCCATGGAATCGTACCAGGAAGTGCCAATTATCCACTAGGGCGGATAGCACTCAACGTTTGCTTCGGCAACCGACAAAACTACAGAAGAGAAAAGCTAGACTTTGAGGTCATGGACTGGCCAATCTCAGTATCACGCGATCCTCGGACGACCCGCGTTTTCACGATTCATGGCAGTACCTCACTATACATATCTAGTACTCAAGATGCCAGGGCCAAAGGGAATAATTACAGTGAAGGGAAGCTTCGAGATTTCAGACCTCTGTGAGAAGGAGTTTCACAAGATGGCGTAAAACTTTGGCATAATAGCCAACTATGTAGAGAAGGTGAAAAGCACAACTACGGAAGGTGTCAAGCTACCTGAAGGACGTGCTGCGGAGCCAGAGACGAAGAAACCACGAGTAGAAGCATTAGGAGAAGACAAAGTTATAGAAGAAGAAGAGAATGCCACAATGGCATAAGCATCAAGGACAACAAAGTATAATAGAAGAATAAGGTTGTAAAAGCCACAAGTTATCCCAGGGGCAAGGCCCTCCAGATCCAGAACACAAGTCATAGGCCGGATCTCTTGGGTCACCCCATGTATCTTACATTACAAATATAATAAAGACAAAACGTTCCTCATATTCGAGTTTACGAGTCTTTCAAAGGGGAAGTGCGGCAAACGCACGAATCATACAAAAATGCTCTGAGAACAAATTTCAGACATACAGTCGCGAAATAAGAAACTCTCGCGTTCCACATATACACAAGTATTACAATAGCAGGTTGTCAGAATCATCTACACCTAAAGGATCTAAATAGTGATACTCGCGGAAAAACGCGGCATCCGCTTCCAGCAGCCTAGCTATAAGCCTTCGAGTGGGTTGCAGGGTATTCTCCACATGTACTCGCAGACTAGCTCCACCTGGAGCCAAACTCAGGGACATAGAGCTATAATTAAGTCTTGGGTGCCACTATGTATCCACCCAAGAGCAAAATTGGCACCTGCCACTAAGTTCAGTTCTATCAATCGATGAATGCACTGGCTGGATCTAAAAGTATCGAGAAGCAGTGGGAAAGTTGCAGGCAGAGGATTGCGAGGAAGCATAACAGAATGCATAGTGGTGAGAGCCCTTCGGCAACCATCAACTAACTCGCCAATATGCTGGGCGCGGTCCTGAAGCAATACGATAGCACTCCGGCGTCGAGGATCAGACCACAAAGTCTCAATACCTGCTGACATTTTTTCCAGAGCAGCATTTCGCTCGGTAACCCGACGATCTTCAGCAGCAAAATCCAAACAAGTGCCTATGATGGCAAAGGATATCACAAAACAGCAGTGGGACAAAGGAAATAAAAAAGATAAGTCGAAAGGAATCTTACATCGCAACATCTCGCAGGCAGACTCGATAATGCCAAGCACAAAAGAATTGCATTCCTCATGATGCACAATCTTCGCCGTCAAGCTAGACACCTTATCATCAAGAATAGATATCTGCTTTGTCAAACCACAAGCTTTGCTAGCTTTGCCCACAGCCATCTGTGCTTGGCATTTGGCCAAAGTCAAGCGAGCCTCAAGATCAGAAACCCTTGAAGAATATTCTGCGCATTGATAGCAGTGGCGAGGAGGCAACGAAACCTTAGAGCCAAACTCGCGAGCAGAAGAAGGAGCATGATCGTGACTCAAAGGATCATTGATGTGCATAGACTGGAAGTCAAAGAAAGGAGAAACATTTCAGAAGCCAGCACAACATATTATAGAAAAGAAGCATATTTACATAAATGCAAACCCTTTGACTAAGGTTCTCGAGTTACATGCGACTATAGGTTTTTACATCAAAAGCAGCAATTGAAAACTACAGAGAAGCCGAGTCTACGCCACCTCAGCATTTTGCTCAGTGGCAGAAGAAGGCATGGTAAATTCATCGCCAACAGTTGAAGGAGGTGCGGGTTCTTCCGCCGCTGGAGTTGGCGCAGTAGATGTCGCAGAAGCCGCCGAAGGAGAAATAATTGATGCCAGGGCGGGCGCCAACTTTTTCACCTTCTCGAAGAAAGCCTTCAACTCAGAGCGGGTGCGGCCATGAGGAGAGCTAACCTTCTCCCAGTCGACATCTGCACCATGTGCGTAAGAAAGTGCGATAGCACCCTCAGCACCACGCTTCAGAGAAAGCCCCTTCAGCTGGAGGATGGGGTCATCAGCTGTATCAAAGGCTTTGGCAAGTTTCTTCAAGTCATCTTTTGGAACCTCCGCCTTTTTCTTTGGCCACAACCCGACGAACATCCGCGTCAGAACGCGGCTCACCAACTCAAAGGTCTCCTGGATAGATATCTAGTTTGCTTCGAGTAAGTTAACCGCTGTCATCAGAGGATCATCGCCCAGTTGCAGAGTCGACAAAGACACCCCGGTAAATCCTGCACAACAAAGAGGACAAAGGATAAGAAGGGAAGGAAAGCGTTAGCAAGTACAACAATGCAACAGAAGTTGAAGAAGAAGACAAGGCGAGTATTTACCTTCAGCAGCAGCAGACATCGTACGAAGACGCTCTGTCACGGCTTGCTCTCGCTGAGAATGCTCTTTGTTGGCATCGGCCAAAGCTTTTTTTAGTTTTCTTCGTCTTAGCCAGCGCTGACTTCTGGGACTTCTCAGCGCTTGCTTTGGCGATGGTCGCAACATCATAGGCCTTCCGCGAAGCGCTAAGCTCGGCTTCCAGCGACGCAATACGGGCATTGGCCGTTGCTAGAGCAGCTGCAGTCCAGCAAAGGAAGAAAGGAAGTCAAATAAACAGCAAAAAAGAATTTTAGAGGAAAAGTAAAGACAGGATAAAGAGTGCACCTTCGGAAGCTTTCGCAACCTTTAGGTACTCAGCATATTCAGTGCCCAAGGCGACAAATTTCTTCAACAAAGCCTCGGAAGAAAGACGCGTAAGAGCGTAGTTTACGAAAGGAAAACAAGTCAAGGACATTAACTCACATCAAGGGGGGAAACCGCGGATTCATGGGCTTCAAGAGCAACGTCGGCTTTCTTGGCCTTTTTAGAGCGCTTGAGGCTTCGGGTCACAGGAATCTTCTTGACTGAAGCCCTGGTGAGCCTCGGCGCAGTCTCTTGGGCAGAGGGCTCATCGGCAACTACAGGTGAAGTTGAAGGAGCAGCCGTAGTATCTTTTGGTGGCTCCTCATCATCACTACAAGAAGAAACAAGTTATGCACAACACAAAAGAAAGAGGGCAAGTATGGTGCAATCACAGAACTCGAAGAACACTTACGATACCAGGAGGTCGAAGTATTCAATGTCTTCTTCTAGAACAGGGGCTTTATCAGCCGCTGTTCTCTGGAGAGAGGTACTCAAAGAAGTAAAGTCGTCGACACGCTTCCTCTTCTTGTCCGCAGCAGTGTCTTCAGAGAGTGTAGGAGGAGGCGATGTCGATGAGCTGGTGTCTTCCTCTGATTCTTCGGCATCATCTCCATCCTGATTTTCTTCAGCCTCGGGGGCTTCAGATACAGAAGAGGCCAGATCAGCCGGAAGAGGCCCTGCCTCTAGAAGAGGAGGGCGCGAAACGAGGAATTGGTGGTCCTGCACATGAACAAGTCAGCAAAGTAACATACGCAAAAAGAAACATAGCTCGAAACCAATGAATTCGACAACAGGTGTACAAAAGCAAACAAATATATACCTCGAGTAGGGGGTGCACGGAGTCGAAGTAACCAGCGGCCAATTTAGCAACCGCATGGTTCTTGGTGAGCTTGGTGAGGCTTCTGACTCGCTTGTCGACATCTTGCTTCTCTGTTAGATCTTCAGAGATGCGAGAAGGATCCTACAAGCCAGAGTAGTTCCAAAGTTTGGTAAGGCGATGCTGCAGGGATTGAACTCGACGTTGCACAAAGAACGCCATGAGTTGAATACCCGACAATGCGCATCCTTTACCTCCTTTCAGAGCTTGAATGCGAGTCAGCAGGGGAGCAATCTGTTCCATTTCAGCATCTGAGGGAGGCGAATCCCACGATGCCAATTTCTTCAGTTCCTTGGAGGCGTCGAAGGGGGCTAGACCATATTCGTCTTCAGGGGAGGCCTTGCGGTCTTTGATGTAGAACCATTTTGTCCTCCACCCTTGGACAGATGCAGACATGGAAAATTTGAGATATTGCGCCTCAGGGCGCACAAAGACAACGGCTCCACCCAGTTTGGGTTTTCTGAACAAAGCAACATTGGGGCAGAGCCAGAAGATTGACATCCAAAGAAGAAAATGGGGCTCAATGCCCAGGAATGACTCGCAAAGAGTCACAAAGCAAGCGATATGGAGGATGGAGTTAGGTGTGAGCTGGTGAAGCTGCACACCATAAACAAAGAGAAGCCCACGAAGAAACTCATGGGCAGGAAGAGAAAGCCCGCAGAAGAGGAAGGCTAGGAACATTACCCGATAACCACTCGGGGGCTGCGGGATCCGCTCGGTGCTGGGGAACTTAATGGAATCACTGCTGGAGATGAGGTCGTCCGTCCTGGCCTTCTCCACCTCCTTCTGCACGATGGCAGAGCGCATCCAGCTAGTCGCGGAGGTTGTCGTTCCCTTGGCCATGGTGTTCTTGGACGCAAGGTGCTTCACGCGCATCTACTAATCCGCGCCTGGGGGCTATGCATGAGAGGAGAAGGAAGCAGAGATCAACAATGGCGGCGGCGGCAGAGAGAAAGAGCTGGTAAACAGTAAAAATCCCCACTATCCCTTTATATACCTTCTCGGTGAAGGAACGTGGGCTACGACGTGGCGAAAGGAGCGGAAGCGGCAGCCCACTAACGGGCAGAGAAATACAAAAATTACCACGCTATCCATGAAACGGTACGTGCTCAGTGAAGATAACGTATAGCTAAATTCGGCTACTAACATCACGAAGAGGTTAGATCTCAATTCAACAGATGCATATAATTGGCGAGTATCAAATATGGCGACTATCAAATATGAAGATGATAGACGAGAGCAAACAAGGTTGGCGCTGACAATATAAAAATCAAGTTAAAAGACTATACCCGATAACATTCGACTATAGCCTTGGGGGCTACTACCATCGGGAGCGCTGAAACACGCACCTGATGAAAGATATCACTAAACTATTTCGAGTTGAAGTATGATGATGGGCTACACTATATTTGAGCCTATACTCAAAAAAAGTTTTGTTCGACTATAGCCTCGGGGGCTACTCCCATCGGGAGTGCTGAGCGCGCACCCGATGATGTTTATTAACAAGCACTAGAGCATGGGAAGTGAAGGAGTATGCGGTGGAACATTGTTACTCCCATCGGGAGCGAGTTTTTTATGGTTGTATAACTCGAATATTTTCAGTCAAAATTTGACTGCGACATGAGATTCTCGAGTTGCGTTATCGCAATAAAACTCGAATGCCGTGATTTATCACGAAGGTAAGATCCCGGGATCCGTCCTGTGTGGCCTAGTATACGCACATGGATGCGCTCTGCTGGTATGTATCCATGTCTACGACGCGAAGAAAATCCTGGTGGACACACTGGGTACCCTGAGAATCACTGGGACTCATTCTTTGTAAGTCCTAAATGCGGCAAAAGAGTGGGTTTGACCGGTATCCCGAATTTAAATCCAAGGGGATTGAATTTGAAGTAGGTGGCAAGTATCTATTCCGGCAGTTAACTGACCTCTTGATCCGTCAGAGTTGTCAGGCTTGTTCATCAAAACCCCTTGTGAAATATTATCATGAAAATAAGTCGAAAAACCAAGTCGAAGATTTGAAGGTATGAAGAAGTCAAAGAGTTGATCAAGTCAAAGATTTAAAGATTAGAGATTCAACCTGAATCTGCAATTCTGGTAGAATCTCAGGGGCTACTGACAAGGGTAAAGCTAATAGAGCCCGTTAGTTGAGTACCCCTAAGGCTCGTTAAGCTAGGCCCAATTGTAATGATAGTCGAGATACGAGTCCTTACCGTATGTCGATATTATAATCTGTATCGGGCCCTACCTGATCCTCGAGACCTGGCCACCTATATATAGGGCCAGGAGGGGACGGTGTAGGGCAGATTGAAAGCAAGCCAGGTTCAACACCCAAGTTTACTTTCGATATACACCTATTTCGACTAACCTTACCTTCGAGTTCATCCGACGCCCTATCTCCCCGATCCTAAGTCCTTTATCTAGGACATTTGTCGAGTTAACCCTCATCACCAGGCGTGGCGTGATTTATTTACTCAAGCCTGTGCTATTATGTTTCTTGCGTCCTCCTTCCTTTTTTGTCATCTTTCTTCTTCTGATGACTCACTCGATTCGTTTCGTGAGACTTTATGCTTGAACTTCTCTTTTTGCCTCTCCTTGTAGCTTGCCGACTTTGCTTCTAGACCTTTTCCCCTGACCCTGTCTTCCAATATCCTGAGGCTTCGTATTGCGGCTTGGTGCATGTCTTCCCACGGATCTCCGGGTTCTAGCCGCGTGGTTAGTAGGTATGCATGTGCTGCTATCAGCGCTGCTTCCGGTGTTTCTTGCATGAAATCTTCTTCCTCCTCCTCTGGCTGTGGAGTAATACTTCTCGAGTACCTTTCCTCTCTACTCTGCGCCATTGTTCCTCTGTTGTGTTTTGGGTCTCCACGCCTTTCCCTACTGTACTCTGAATCATCACTATAATCATCCCAATACTCTTCCCTTGACATACTGTTATTATCTTGATTTCTCAAAAGCATGTCTCTTTCCTCTCTCAGTTTCTTCTTGTGCTGGCGTAATGCGTATTGATATCCCATTAGAACTTCTCTTCTCACGCCTTCGGGTACTTCTGTGCCATGATTGATAGCAGACATGATGATCCTCCACTTTCCGGCTGAGACGTCAATTTTCTCCTTCTTCTTTTTATTGTGCTCCTTTATCTTGTCGACCTGCCGGTCGACCCCTTCGTTTCCCTCGTTATTGTTTTCATCTTCTGCTTCAGTGATAATGACGCATAACTGATGCTCCCGGTGAATGTGGCAACAGACAGTCCTTGTGCGTGGTGAATGACCAGCCCGTTGGGAACCCCAAGAGGAAGGTATGATGAGTGCAGCAGCAAGTTTTCCCTCAGTTAAGAAACCAAGGTTTATCGAACAGGAGAAGGGAGACGATGACGACTGAAGGTGTTTGTGGAACCTGCACACACACAGACAAAATACTTTGTTCCCAACTTGCGATGAGGTTGTCAATCTCACCGGTTTGCTTGAAACAAAGGTTATGAGTGTATCGAGTGGAAAACAGTAGAGTATATGCGAGTAAAGTAAACAATGCGGGAAAAGTAAACAGGTGATTGCAATATGATTAAAATAGGACCGGGGTCCACAGTTCACTAGTGGTGTCTCTCCATAGATAAATAACATGCTGGGTAAACAAATTACAGTTGGGCAATTGATAGAATAAAGATAACGTGATATGTCAAGAAGATCACTATGAGATTCACTCTGGGCATTACAACAAAATACATAGACCGCCATCCAACTGCATCTATGACTAATAATCCACCCCCGGGGATATCATCCGAACACCCTAGAAGTATTAAGTTGCGAACAACAGATAATTGCATTAAGCAAAGTGTGTAATGTAAACAAAGCATATGCCCTTGAGCATATGAATGTTGTTTTCTCCCTAGTAGCAATAGCACATCTACCACCTTAGAGGTTTCTGTCACTCCCCCAGGTGAAATAGAGACATGAACCCACTATCGAGCATAAATACCCCATCTTGGAGTCACTAGCAACTACTCGGCCAAGATAGCTACTAACAACGGAGAGCATGCAAGATCATAAACAACATAGAGATAACAAAAGATATAATTCAGTACAGCAACTTAATCATAAACACCAATATTCATCGGATCCCAACAAACCAACATCATAGTATTACATAACGGTGATCTAAATCATGTAGGGCAGCTCATGAGATCTAAACATGAAGCACATGGTGGAGAAGACAACCATCTAGCTACTGCTATGGACCCATAGTCCAAGGTAGACTACTCACTCATCGCTCCGGAGGCAAGCATGGCGATGAAGAAGACCTCCGGTGGCGATTCCCCTCTCCGGCAGGGTGCCGGGAAGAGCTTCTAGACCCTCCCGATCTTCGGGTCGACGGCGGCGGCGGATCGCGATGTATTCTGGAAAACTGATCGGGCCCTTAGGTTTTTCTCGTCAGGGGGTATATGTAGGCGAAGGGGGGCTGTCAGAGGTGGAGCCACGCGGCCTCACACGGGGCTGGCGCGGCCAGGGTCCAGGCCGCGCCGCCCCTGTGTGTGGGGGCCACGTGGCCCCCCTCCGTCAGGTCTTCGGATGTTTGGGAGCTCCCCGGTGAAATATGACTTCAGGAACTTGTTTCGTCCAATTCTGAGAATATTTCCTGTGTATGACTTCTGAAACACAAAAACAGCAGAAAACAGGAAACTGGCACTGTGGCACTTCGTTAATAGGTTAGTTCCGGAAAATGTATAAAAATGCCACTAAGTGTAACGAAACAATAGGCAAATGGTGTAAAACAAGCATGGAGCATCAAAAATTATAGATACGTTTGAGACGTATCAAGCATCCCCAAGCTTAACTCCTGCTCGTCCTCGAGTAGGTAAGTGATAACAAAAGAATAATTTTTGAGGTGACATGCACCTACACAATCTTGATCATATATGTAAGCATTGATGAGCTGGGATCAATAGAACTTAAAACATGGGCATGAAAGATATAATCATGACAATAAGAACTTAGCAACCATGTTGTAAACATGCAAATGAACTCAAACAAAAGATCATGATAATGAAACAATGAAAGTCAAACGTGTGTTCTAATCATAAGGAAAAACATACAAATGGTTTTCAACTTGTCCTTCAAAGAGAGCAAAACATATATGCATAGGACACCTTCAAGTTTAAGAGGGCGACTAGATACAAATAATTTAAGAACAAGTGAAACCAACAATATGAATCAATCAATGAACCTTGGGACAATGCATATCACACTAAGAATGACAACTAGGCTCTCTTAATGGTGCATAAAGAAAGAAGGTGGTGACTCAACATAAAAGTAAAAGAAAGGCCCCTTCGCAGAGGGAAGCAGTGATTGCAAGTTTTATAACCTTCAAAAATTATGGTACTTACCGGCTTTGAGCTCTCATTGCCCCCATCATAAGCATCTTGAATGGTAAAGTTAATGCGAGAACAATTATGATGCATATGCTTGACAAATCATAAGTTGAAAACCTCGTGTCCCGTGGATACAAGTACCCAAACCATGCTAGTTTACTTAGAGTCCCAAGCAAGGCTCTTGTCATTGTAAGTATATGCATATCATTGAGAACCGCCAATGGGGTACCTCCGTGCCCGATGACATGGAACAAGCCCACACCAAAATGACAGGACAAGCAGACGATGAACACCTCGACATCTCTTTTATTTGCTATATTGTTTAGCTTTTTATTGTGAGATGTGTCATCGAATGTTCACCATGGGTATGCTGCAAATTTCCACCATGAATTATGCATGGCTTAGATTGGCGGCCCGGCGTTTCCCTAACACATATAAAAACTCTATGATCCCTACAAGATTCCCAATTCATTTCACACAGCGGGCATCCATAAACAAAAGATCACGATATCAACTCAAATAGAAGTGCAATGTTGAAAGCTTGCCCCATGACAGCATGGTTGGGCTAGAATCCAACTTACAACTTGCAAGCATAACAACTCAACATAAAAGACCACAATGTCAAATTTTTAGAACAGGAAAAAGTAAAGTGTGCCTTCCGGTTCGTGAGAGCTTTACTGACCGAATTTCGCATAACACTGGTAAGAGTTTAATTTGAAGAGAATATAAAAGCAAGTCAAATTTACTTGGAATAGCAAATTGCTAGTAGGTATGTATGTTGGACACAATGGAAAACTTTGGCTTTTAGGAGTTGGATGCACGAGTAGAGCTCATACTCAGTACAAGGTGAGGGCTAGCAAAAGACTGGGAGCGACCAACTAAGAGAGCAATAATGGCCATAATCATGCAAAGCGACATTAAAAGAAGCATACGATGGCATCAAAAGTCAAAAACTAAATGATCATGAAGGCTAATGGCGACTTTGGAAGAGTCTCACATGTGTGAGCATGCGCCAAGTCAACCCAAATAAAGCATCAAGGAGAAAACCAAAATAATGCTTCCATGCAATAAAAACAACGCATGATTTTTTCAAAGGCTCATTAAGCAATCTCAGTTATTTGAGACAAGTCATGCTACAGCAAAACCACTAAGCATACTATCAAAAAGACATCAAGCATGACATGAAAAAGCCTAAGCCGCAGTCTACACAAGCTCCTTCTTGTACCACTATTTTGCACAAAGCTTTTTCTCTTTTCCAACACCATTTGAAATTTTTAAAGACACCTCTTTTGATGAAAACCAATAAAGTTCAGAGGCAAAAATACACCTTGATGAAAAGATATGACAAGATCTGAACACATATCAAGGCGAAAACGAAAACCAAAAGCAGTAGCAGAAAAAGTAGAATGCTCGATTAATAAGAGTGAAAACTAGAGCATTCTTTGCAAATGAAAACGAGTACATCTCCTCCAAAGGAAATTTGTTGGGGTCCAACCATTTATTGCAGCAAACAAACAAACTAAGCAAACTAAGAAAACTAAAACAACTGACACTCCAAGAAAAACACATAGTGCATGAAGCAATAAAAATATAGTGTTTTGAAAGGTGACCTGATTTTTGCCGATGAAGAAGGGGTGCCTCGGGGGCATCCCCAAGCTTTGATGCTTGTACTTCTTGGATATTTCTTGGGGTGATGCATGGGCATCCCCAAGCTTGAGCTTTTGTCCATTCTTCAACTCATCTCATCATTCTCCAATCCCTACACTTGAAAACTTCCTTCATACAAAACTAAACACAATTCTATTAGCAACATTAGTGTAAGCATAAAATATATTCATCCTCTTTTAGCTTCAGGTTTCAACCCAAAACCACCACATATAAAGTATATACTACTGTAGCAACTTCCACAAGAGTTCCATGATCAAAAAGAACTCAAAAGAAAGCGATAAAGTGGCAAAAACAAATATTGGCAGAAATCTGTCAAAACTGGACAGCTGATAATGGACGAATTTTGGAGGGATTTTCCGTTGCTAAAATCAAAAAGTGTTCAACTAAGAAAAGTTTGGATATAACCTGGGGCATATGCACAAGAAATCGCAGGTCCAAAAGATATACAGAGAATTTTCACGAATTTTTACGGTGCAGCACCGAAAACAGTTTCAGGACAGCAATAACCCCAAATCTTTACCTCACTCAAATTAGAGGCTTCTCTTGGCACAAAAACGAAATAAACAAGATAAGGAGCGGTCATTACAGTAGTAATGACTTCCAAGACTCAAATAAAAGAAAAAGTACTGAAAAGTAAACAATGGGTTATCTCCCAAGAGTGCTTTTCTTTAACGCCTTTGAGCTAGGCGCAGAAAATTGCGAATCAAGTAATATCAAGTGATGAAGCATCAAGCTCATAATTTGCTCTAAGAATAGAGTCAAAAAGTAATTTCTTTCTTTTCCTAGGGAAGTGTTCCATACCTTTCTTTAGTGGGAATTGATACTTGATAGTGCCTTCCCTCATATCAATGATAGCACCTACAGTTCGAAGAAAGGGTCTTCCCAAAATAATAGGACATGAAGCATGGCATTCAATGTCCATAACAAGAAAATCAACGGGAACAAGGTTATTGTTAACCACAATAAGAACATCATTAATCCTTCCCAAAGGTTTCTTCTTAGCAACATCAGCAATAGGAACATCAAAATAACATTTTTCAAGCGGTGGTAAATCAAGCATGTCATAAATCTTTCTAGGCATGATGGAAATACTAGCACCTAGATCACATAAAGCATGGCAATCATAACCATTAACATGCATATCAATGATGGGTTCCCAACCATCTTCTAACTTCTTGGGAACAGAGGCTTTTTGCTTCAACTTTTCATCCCTAATCTTTATGAGAGCATTGGTAATATGCTTAGTAAAAGCAATATTTAAAGAACTAGCATTGGGAGTCAAAGCAAGCTTTTGCAAGAACAAAATAACTTCAGATATATTGCAGCCATCAACATCAAAATCATTAAAAGAAATAGAGCTATCATCTCCCACACTCCGAAAAATTTCAGCACTCTTTTGAGAAAAAGTTTTGACAGTTTTAGGCTTTTTAACACAAGGAGTGGGAGTTTTCTCTACACCAATCAAAGTAAGAGGATTGCTATCAGTAGGAGCAACATCATTAGAGGTAGTAATAGTACATACCTTCATCTCTCTAGCCATATCATCTTCTCTTTCCCACCTGGCATGCAATTCCGCTAACAATCTAATATTTTTATCAATTCCAACTTGGGTAGCATTAGCGGCAGCAACAATATTGCTCACATTCACATCATTAGGAAACACTTTTAGTTTCAGAAGTTCAACATCATGAGCAAGGCTATCAACTTTAGAAGCAAGAATATCAATTTTGCCTAACTTTTCCTCAACAGACTTGTTAAAAGCAGTTTGTTTACCGATGAAGTCCTTGAGCATTACCTCAAGCTCGGAGGGCGCAGCCCTAGTGTTGTTGTAGGAATTACCATAAGAGTTACCATAACCATTACCATTGGTGGAAGGATACGGCCTATAATTGTTACTAGCAAAATTGTTCCTATAAGCATTGTTATTAAAATTGTTATTTCTAATGAAATTCACATCAACTTGCTCTTCTTGAGCAACCAGAGAGGCCAAAGGAACATTATTAGGATCAACATGAGTCCTATCATTAGCAAGCATAGCCATAATTGTATCAATCTTATCACTCAAGGAAGAGGTTTCCTCAACAGAATTTACCTTCTTACCTTGTGGAGCTCTCTCGGTGTGCCATTCGGAATAATTTACCATCATGTTGTCGAGTAGCTTTGATGCGGCGCCCAAAGTAAGGGACATAAAAGTGCCTCCAGCAGCTGAATCAAGTAGGTTCCTTGAAGAAAAATTCAGTCCTGCATAAAAAGTTTGGATAATCATCCAAGTAGTCAGTCCATGTGTGGGGCAATTCTTTACCATAGATTTCATTCTTTCCCAAGCTTGAGCAACATGTTCATTATCAAACTGAGTAAACTTCATAATATTGCTACGCAATGATATAATCTTAGCAGGAGGATAATATCTACCAATAAAAGCATCCTTACACTTAGCCCATGAATCAATACTATTCTTAGTCAAAGACAGCAACCAATCTTTAGCCTTTCCTCTCAAAGAAAAAGGAAACAACTTGAGTTTAATAATATCACTATCAACATCCTTATATTTCTGCATCTCACATAGCTCAACAAAATTGTTGAGATGAGCTGCAGCATCTTCAGTACTAGCACCAGAAAATTGCTCTTTCATAACAAGGTTCAATAAAGCAGGCTTAATCTCATAAAAAGTGGTAGCAGGAACAGGTGGTGCAATAGGAGTGTAGATAAAATCACTATTGTTCGTGCTAGCAAAGTCACACAACTTGGTGTTTTCAGGAGTACCCATTTCAGCAAAACGAAAGTAAACAAGTAAAAACAACTACCAAGGATTCTAATTTTTTTGGGTTTTTGATATAAAAAGCAATGCAGGTAGAATAAAATAAAGTAAAGCAAAACAAATAACAAAGTAAAGTATGTGTGTGCGAAGAACTCCCCTCGCAGAAGTCTTCTCTTCCTTCCCCGGCAACGGCGCCAGAAAAGTAGTTGATGCTCCCGGTGAATGTGGCAACAGACAGTCCTTGTGCGTGGTGAATGACCAGCCCGTTGGGAACCCCAAGAGGAAGGTATGATGAGTGCAGCAGCAAGTTTTCCCTCAGTTAAGAAACCAAGGTTTATCGAACAGGAGAAGGGAGACGATGACGACTGAAGGTGTTTGTGGAACCTGCACACACACAGACAAAATACTTTGTTCCCAACTTGCGATGAGGTTGTCAATCTCACCGGTTTGCTTGAAACAAAGGTTATGAGTGTATCGAGTGGAAAACAGTAGAGTATATGCGAGTAAAGTAAACAATGCGGGAAAAGTAAACAGGTGATTGCAATATGATTAAAATAGGACCGGGGTCCACAGTTCACTAGTGGTGTCTCTCCATAGATAAATAACATGCTGGGTAAACAAATTACAGTTGGGCAATTGATAGAATAAAGATAACGTGATATGTCAAGAAGATCACTATGAGATTCACTCTGGGCATTACAACAAAATACATAGACCGCCATCCAACTGCATCTATGACTAATAATCCACCCCCGGGGATATCATCCGAACACCCTAGAAGTATTAAGTTGCGAACAACAGATAATTGAATTAAGCAAAGTGTGTAATGTAAACAAAGCATATGCCCTTGAGCATATGAATGTTGTTTTCTCCCTAGTAGCAACAGCACATCTACCACCTTAGAGGTTTCTGTCACTCCCCCAGGTGAAATAGAGACATGAACCCACTATCGAGCATAAATACCCCCTCTTGGAGTCACTAGCAACTACTCGGCCAAGATAGCTACTAACAACGGAGAGCATGCAAGATCATAAACAACATAGAGATAACAAAAGATATAATTCAGTACAGCAACTTAATCATAAACACCAATATTCATCGGATCCCAACAAACCAACATCATAGTATTACATAACGGTGATCTCAATCATGTTGGGCAGCTCATGAGATCTAAACATGAAGCATATGGTGGAGAAGACAACCATCTAGCTACTGCTATGGACCCATAGTCCAAGGTAGACTACTCACTCATCGCTCCGGAGGCAAGCATGGCGATGAAGAAGACCTCCGGTGGCGATTCCCCTCTCCGGCAGGGTGCCGGGAAGAGCTTCTGGACCCTCCCAATCTTCGGGTCGACGGCGGCGGCGGATTGCGATGTATTCTGGAAAACTGATCGGGCCCTTAGGTTTTTCTCGTCAGGGGGTATATGTAGGCGAAGGGGGGCTGTCAGAGGTGGAGCCACGTGGCCTCACACGGGGCTGGCGCGGCCAGGGGCCAGGCCGCGCCGCCCCTGTGTGTGGGGGCCACGTGGCCCCCCTCCGTCAGGTCTTCGGATGTTTGGGAGGTCCCCGGTGAAATATGACTTCAGGAACTTGTTTCGTCCAATTCCGAGAATATTTCCTGTGTATCACTTCTGAAACACAAAAACAGCAGAAAACAGGAAACTGGCACTGTGGCACTTCGTTAATAGGTTAGTTCCGGAAAATGTATAAAAATGCCACTAAGTGTAACGAAACAATAGGCAAATGGTGTAAAACAAGCATGGAGCATCAAAAATTATAGATATGTTTGAGACGTATCAATAACTGGTGTACTCTTTTGGAGATGCCACTATTTTCAGCGGCGAAGTCCCTTCTACTATTGTGCGTTTTAACCGCTTTTACTTCTGTGTTGAGTTTTTCCTAGATTTTGTCGACTTCTGCGACTTGTGCTTCTTCTAAGCTGACTGGCGAGTTTACCTCGCTGGAAGAGCCTTCAGATGATTCCATCATTGCCACTGTCTCGGGCTCGCTTGCCGACGGATCTGGCTTCATCAGATCTGTTAGGCGAGTCAAACCTGAAGGTTCGATTAGTATGCTTAGACTTCCGATCATCAACTCCGTCTCTTGATTTCCGTTGGTTCCTGCACTGCTGTTGGCTAAAAGCAAAAAAGCCATCGAATTCATGATTCCAATGCCCTTTGTCCCCATGGTCGGCGCCAATTGCGAGGGTTAACTCGACAAATGTCCTAAATGAAGGACTTAGGATCGGGGAGATAGGGCATCGGATGAACTCGAAGGTAAGGTTAGTCGAAATAGGTGTATGTCGAAAGCAAACTTGGGTGTTGAACCTTGCTTGCTTTCAATCTGGCCTACACTGTCCCCTCCTGGCCCCTATATATAGGTGGCCAGGTCTCGAGGATCAGATAGGGTTCGATATAGATTACAACATCGACATATGGTAAGAACTCGTATCTCGACTATCATTACAATTGGGCCTGGCTTAACGGGCCTCAGGGGTACTCAACTAATGGGCTCTATTAGCTATACCCTTGTTAGTGAGAGTCAAGCCATCAAATGTGTCAAGCATTTTGCGGTTGCAAGTTTTCAAGTGTCCGGTGGAGAGTACTTGAGAGCACCCAATGCTCAAGACACAGTTAGGCTTTTGTAGTTCAACAGGAATCATGGCTTTCTAGGTATGTGATACGTCTCAAAGGTATCTATAATTTTTGATGCTCCATGCTTGTTTATGCACCATGTGCTTTGTGTTTTGTTACACTTTGTGGCATTTTTATGCATTTTCTGGAACTAACCTATTAACGAGATGCCACAGTGCCAGTTCCCTATTTTCTGCTGTTTTTGTGTTTCAGAAAAGTTACACAGGAAATATTCTCGGAATTGGACAAAACAAAAGCCGAAGTTCCTATTTTCCCTGACATGAGACAGAGTCCAAAGCAGAGACGGAGGGGGGCAGAGGGCGGCCACGCCATGCCATGGCGCGGTCCACCCCTAGCCGCACCACCAGGTGGTGTGGACCCCGGGTCCACCCCCTGACATCGCCCTTCTGCCTATATTTTCTCCTCGACGAGAAAACCCTAAGGGCCCGAACTCTTTTCCAGAAAACATACGGCAAGCCGCCGCCGTCGTCGACGCAAGATCGGGAGGGTTCAGAAGCTCTTTCCGGCACCCTGCCGGAGAGGGGAATCACCATCGGAGGCCTTCTTCATCATCATGCCTACCTTCGGAGAGATGTGTGAGTAGTCTACCTTGGACTACGGGTCCAGAGCAGTAGCTAGATGGATGTCTTCTCCTCCATGTGTTTCATGTTTAGATCTTGTGAGCTGCCTATCATGATCAAGATCATCGTTATGTAATTCTATATGTTGTGTTTGTTGGGATCCGATGAATATTGAGTACTATGTCAAGTTGATTTGTGATTTATCATCTCTATGTTGTTTATGATCTTGCATGCTCTCTGTTGCTAGTAGATATCTTGGCCGAGTAGATGCTAATGACTCCAAGAGGGGGTATTTATGCTCGATAGTGGGTTCATGCCTCTGGTAATCTGGGGGAGTGACAACAACCTCTAAGATTGTAGATGTGCTGTTGCTACTAGGGAGAAAACAACAATCTTGTGTTTAAGGACATTTGTATTGTTTACATTACACACTTTGCTTAAGGCGATAATCTGTTGCTTGCAACTTAATACCCAACGGTTGTTCGGATGATATCCGACAGGTGGATTATTAGTCATAGATGCAGTTGGATTACGGTCTATGTATTATGTTGTAATGCCCAAGTGAATCTCATAGTGATCCTCATGACATGTACATGCATTTGTTTGCATTATTTATTATGTCAATTGCCCATCTGTAATTTGTTTACCCAGCATGTTATTTATCTTTATGGAGAGACACCTCTAGTGAACTGTGGACCCCGATCCATTCTTTTACATTCATATTACCGTTTACTTTACAAGCATTATTTACTTTCTCGCAAACAACTATCTTTTACCACATGATACATTTAATCCTTTGTTTACAGCAAACCAGTGAGATTGACAACCTTACTTTTAGTTGGGACAAAGTACTTTGGTTGTGTTGTATGCAGGATCTATATTGCTGCTGTTGCAAAGCTATGCCCCAGATAAGGCGCCATATATAAATTGTCTGGAGCTATTGCCAAGCCAGTTAGCATCAATCTTCGGAAGTTGGTTCTTTCTCCTACTGGTTCGATAAACCTTGGTTTCATAACTGAGGGAATCTTGATGCTGTGCTCATCATACCTTCCTCTTGCAGTTCCCAACTAGGCGGCCAACACCGCACCATCAAACATTTTTTTGGCACTGTTGCCGGGGACTGAAGAAGAAGCTCCCACGTCAACTACACGCTCCCACGTCAATTACGCGCCAGCAGAGCATTTTTCGGGCGCCGGGAGTCTCTCGCTTCCAATCTTTTACTTTGTTATTGTTTTGCTTACTTTCTTTACTTTATTTTTGCTTGTATCTTTTTATCAAAAATTCAAAAAAATTAGTTCCTTTTATAGTTGGTATTTTGTTACTTCTACTTTTAGTTCATTATGTTGTTCCCTAAGTACGTCTTGGAAGACCTTTCAATAGGTAGTGGTTCTATAATTGGGAAAGATAACATCGAGGAGTTCTTTAATCATGTCAGTAAGCATAAAGATGTTGAGGATAGATCTTTAGCCGAACTTGCTCCTAGTTATGAAGTTGCAGCTGCTTATTTAGTTCACATGTTGGAGGCTAGGTTTGTTAACCTTAATCCTTTTATGCAGCAAATATTTCTTAAGCTTCATGATATCGAAGACTCCAAAAAGAAAGAATATATTTTGGAGACTTTGCGTAGAGAATTTTGAGATATTGTTATAGAAGCTATGAAAGTTTTTAAGCATTTTAATATACTTGGCTAACGTGTAGATGTTGTTGGTACAAAGAAGGAAGAAATCAAAGTACCAATACCTTTCAAACTTGTAGGGATGCATGAAGCTTTAGAAAAGAATTTTGATTGGATTGTTCCTGAAAACCCTTTTGATGAAAGTAGTGAACCCAAGAGTGTTCATAAAGGATCTTCAATAAATCATTTGGATAAAATATAATTTCTTATTGAAAATACTTCTGCTATTGATCTTGATGCTTCATCGCTTGAAATTACTTGATTTCCACTTTCTGCGCCTAGCTCAAAGGCGTTAAAGAAAAGCACTCTTGGGAGATAACCCAATGTTTTCTTTTCAGTACTTTTTCTTTTTGTTGAGTATTGGAAGTTATTAATATTGTAATGACCTCTCCTTATCATTTTTATTTCGTTTTTGTGCCAAGAAGAACCTCTAATTAGAGAAAGGTAAGATTTGGGGAAGTTGTTGTCTTGAAACAGATTTCTGCGCTGTACTGTAAAAATTCGTGAAAATTCTCAGAATGTCTTTTTGATCTGTGATTTCTTGTGCACATGCCCCAGGTTATTGCCAAACTTTCATTAGTTTTGCAGTTTTCGATTTGAGCAACAGAAGATTTTCAAAAAAATCAATCTTTACCAGTTGTTCTGTTTTGACAGATTTCTGCCACTATTTGTGTTTGCCTCTTGATCTCTTTCTTTTTGAGTTCTTTTGATCACGGAACTTTTGAAGAAGTTGCTACAGTAGATTATACTTTAATGGGTGTTATACTTGAGTTGAAACTGAAACAAAATGGTGGATTTACTATCTTGCTTGCACTAACGTTGCTAATAAGAATTATGTGAAGTTTTGTATGAAGGAAGTTTTCAAGTGTATGGAAAGGAGAATGATGAGATGAGATAAAGTATGGAAAAAAGCTCAAGCTTAGGGATGCTCATTTCACCCCAAGAAATATCCAAGAGGTACAAGCGTCAAAGCTTGGGGATGCCCCGAGGCACCCTTTCTTCATCGACAAAAATCAGGTCATCTTTCAAGACACTATATTTTTATTGCTTAGTATTCTATGCGTTTTTCTTGGAGCGTCTTTATTTTTGCTTTCAGTTTTATTTTGTTTTGTTTGCTGCAATAAACGGTTGGACCCCAACATGTTTCTTTTGGAGAAGACACACTCCATTTTTCATTTGCCAAGAACACTCTAGTTTTCACTCTTTTCATTCAACGAGTGTTCTCTTTTTCTAGTACTGCGTTTAGCTTTCATTTTTTGCCTTGATTTTTGTTCAGAACTTGTTAGTTCTTTGTAGCTAGGTGTATTTAGACATCTGGTCTATGTTGGTTTTCATCTTTAAGAGTTGTTTCAAAAAGGTTGATTGGTGTTGGAAAAGAGAAAAAAGTTTCATGCCTATAGTGGTATAAATGGGAGCTTGTTTAGACTGTGGCTTAGACTTTTGCATGTCATGCTTGAGGTCATTTTGATTATATGCTTAGTATTTTTTCTGTAGCATGACTTGTCTCAAATGACTAAGATTCCTTAATATGCCTTTGAAAGAATCATGTGTTGTTTTTATTATATGGGAGCATATTTTTGTGGTATTCTCCTTTGATGCTTTATTTGGGTTGACTTGGCGCATGCTTACACCATGTTTGACTTCAACAAGTCGCCTTAAGCCTCTATGATCATTTGGTTTTTGACTTGTGATACCACTTTATGCTTTGGTTAATAATGTTTTGTCGCTATGCATGATTATGGCCGTTATTGCTCTCTTAGTTGTCGCTCCCAGTCTTTTGCTAGCCTTCATTTGTACTGAGAGGGAATACTTCTCGTGCATCCAACTCCCAAAAACCAAGTTTATTCCAGAGAGTCCACTATAAATTCCTATGCATGGTATTTTCAAGCCATTCTAAGTAAATTTTCATGTGCTACCTTTCAAAAAACCTTTAAAATACTTCTCATTTTGTGACACTATTTTCAGCTCATGGGGACGTAGTGGTTGGATTTGCTATCTTCCATATGGTTTTATTTCAAAAAAAGGAAAAAAGAAAAGAAAAAAGGCACTCCTCCATGGTATGTGAAAGTTGATGGGCACCCGATGGAATCGGTTAGCCATGGTTTGTGAAAAGAAAAGTGGGGAAGAGTGCCAAGCTTTATAAAAAAGCACAAATGTGCCAATCTCTCTCAAAACTTTCTTAGTATGGAAGATAGCAAGAACCCCATTGCTAGTCGTTGACAAGAACAACCACCTCTGAAAATAAATTTTTATCTCTGTTTTATAAATAAAAAGCTCTAGCACATGTTTAATCCTTGCTTCCCTCTGCAAAGGGCCTTTCTTTTACTTTTATGTTGAGTCTCCACCTTCTACCTTTATGCACCGTCTAAGAGAGCATAGTTGTCATTCTGAGTATAATATGCATAGTCCCAAAATTTATTATTGATTGATTCATGATTATGGTTTCGCTTGTTCTTAAATTATTTGTATCTAGTCACCCTCTTAAACTTGAAGGTGTCCTATGTATTTATGTTTTGCTACTCCATGAGGGACAAGCTGAATACCACTTTACTATGTTTTTCTATATCGTTGAAATACACACTTGACTTTCAATGCATTATTACTCATGATCTTTCGTTTGTGTTACTTTTCATGTTATAACATAGTTGCTAAGTTTTATTGTCAAGATTATGTCTTTTATGCCCATGTTAGAGTACTCTGATCTCAGCACTCAATGCTTTACATCGTTTGATCAAGATTGTGTTGGTGCATGTCACCTAAAAAATTATTGTTTTATTATCACTTACCTACTTGAGGACGAGCAGGAGTTAAGCTTGGGGATGTTTGATACGTCTTAAACGTAACTATATTTTTTGATGCTCCATGCTTGTTTATGCACCATTTGCTTTGTGTTTTATTACACTTCGTGGCATTTTTATGCATTTTCTGGAACTAAACTATTAACGAGATGCCACAATGCCAGTTCCCTGTTTTCTGCTATTTTTGTGTTTCTAGAAAAGTTACACAGGAAATATTCTCAGAATTGGATGAAACAAAAGTCGAACTTCCTATTTTTCCCAACACGAGACGGAGTCCAAAGCAGAGACGGAGGGAGGCCAGAGGGCGGCCACACCATGCCATGGCGCGGTCCACCCCCTGGTCGCACCACCAGGTGGTGTGGACCCCTGGTCCACCCCTGACATCGCCCTTCCGCCTATATATTCTCCTCGACGAGAAAACCCCAAGGGCCCGAACTCTTTTCCAGAAAACATACTGCAAGCCGCCGCCGTCGTCGACACGAGATCGGGAGGGTCCAGAAGCTCTTCCCGGCACCCTGCCAGAGAGGGGAATCACCACCGGAGGCCTTCTTCATCACCATGCCTGCCTCCGAAGTGATGTGTGAGTAGTCTACCGTGGACTACGGGTCCATAGCAGTAGCTAGATGGATGTTTTCTCCTCCATGTGTTTCATGTTTAGATCTTGTGAGCTGCCTATCATGATCAAGATCATCGTTATGTAATTCTACATGTTGTGTTTGTTGGGATCCGATGAATATTGAGTACTACGTCAAGTTGATTTGTGATTTATCATCTCTATGTTGTTTATGATCTTGCATGCTCTCCGTTTCTAGTAGATATCTTGGCCGAGTAGATGCTAGTGACTCCAAGAGGGGGTATTTATGCTCGATAGTGGGTTCATGCCTCTGGTAATCTGAAGGAGTGACAACAACCTCTTAGATTGTAAATGTGATGTTGCTACTAGGGAGAAAACAACAATCTTATGTTCAAGGACATTTGTATTCTTTACATTACACACTTTGCTTAAGGCGATAATCTGTTGCTTGCAACTTAATACCCAATGGTTATTCGGATGATATCCAGTGGGTGGATTATTAGTCATAGATGCCGTTAGATTACGGTCTATGTATTTTGTTGTAATGCCCAAGTGAATCTCATAGTGATCCTCATGACATGTACATGCTTTTGTTTGCATTCTTTATTCTGTCAATTGCCCAACTGTAATTTGTTTACCTAGCATATTATTTATCTTTATGGAGAGACGCCTCTAGTGAACTATGGACGTCGGTCCATTCTTTTACATTCATATTACCGTTTACTTTACAAGCATTATTTACTTTCTCGTAAACAACTATGTTTTACCACACGATACGTTTAATCCTTTGTTTACAGCAAACCGATGAGATTGACAACTGTAATATCCCAGAACGTAGAACAACTCCGGGGTAGTTTAGAAGGGTTTTGTGCATTGCATCTGAAATTACGGGATTTTTTTGCGCTTTTATCACTAAAACCTAAGAGTGATCGAATCTCTCTTCGAGGGGGGTATGGTATACTCTCGAAGTGCGAAAAATTTGGACATGATCTCTTTTGATCTATTGTTGTGGGGAGGTGATGAGTTAGATAACTAAAACCCTAGTTATAGGCTTTGGAACTTAAACTGGAATTCGAATCAAGTTTGAATTTGAATCTTGAATGATTGAATTAAAATTGAAAGACACATTTAGAAAGGATAAATATTAATAAAGAAAGAATAGTTAGAAATATAAACATCAATAAAGAGAGAGAAAACTTGAACTTTATTGATCATCAACACATATTACATTGTCTTTACATAATTCAAGAATAAAAGAATAATTACAAATTGGAATGAATAAAAGAATATTACAATAGGAGAATAGAAAGATTGCAAGTTTACAAATTCTAAAAAGAAAACTACATGTCTTTTTTCTTTCTTTCTTTCTTCCTTTCTTTTCTTCTTCTTGGCACCTGCAACCAAAGTATAAACAGCAAAAATCGCCAGAATGGTAATTACCAAGTGGCAGTCAAGAAAAACTATGCCACTGTAGATAATCAACAAGATGTTGAGCTTATCACCAAGCTCCTAAGGGGAAATATCTCATGACAGCCGAGCTGAGCCAGCCAGCCCACAGCAGCACACTCACCAAATGCATGAACCAAGGTGTCAAGCCCCCAGGTAACAAAGGCTAGTATAAAAACACCACAGAGGGTGAAATTGCTCGGCCAAGAACACAGCCGACCAAGAACAACACCACCACACCACCAACAGCAACACACCAAGAACACCACCGCAGTCAAGACCACATCATCATCACTGAATCACCACCACACAATCAACCCTGCTCATGAGTTGAGCAACAGGGAAGATTTACACCACCAGCACACCATCAGATCAACCAAACCATCAAAGCCAAAGACCAACATGGTCACATAGTTCAACTAGGAACTAGGTCAAGCAGCTAGGAGGAGCAGGCTTGCCACAAGAAGCAGGAAATCAGAAATATCCAGAAGAACAAGCTACTCTTCAGCAGCAGGATATTGTTAAACCACAGCACACATAAGTGCTGGGAGAAAACTCACAAGTTATTCTCCCAGGCAGACTGCACAGAGCACAGCCACACATGAATCAAGCAAAGCTTGATGATACAAGGACTTTGGTCATCATTTGGATGTCCAGGAGGCCATGATCTTGAAGACCAGACCATCCACAGCACCTACTCCCTAACACATAATCTTACCTGGGAATTTCTCAAACGAAATACTCACAGAAATAAGAGCAAGGCCAGGAGTGGCACATGGGTTGCCTAGCTAACAAGACTCAGGCCTAAACCTAGAAAACCATCAGCTTTGTCAATAGAAATTGATCAAGTTTAAATAAGCATCTGGGAAAAGTGGACAGGGACACTTTTAATCAATTAAGCCACCAGTAGACTACCATAGAGGGTGATCCACTCTCAAGAGCACTCAATTAAGCAGCCAACACCCACAGTAACTGTGCAAACCTCAAGGAGGTATCACAGTGAAGCAGTTAGCCAGAAGCTACTGCAAGAGCCACAACAGCAGTCATGGAATATAGCATCACAGTTAGGAATAACCAAGCTCAACAGAGCTAGTTTGCATCACTAGATCAGCACAACAGAAGCACTGCAAGAAAGTGCAGTGAGACTTTTAACAGCACAACTCAATTAACAGCAATATTCAGTGATAACTAACACATAGTTATCCATGCACTTGATGAAATTGATCAAGACCAGTCACTAGCAAGCTTTTAGCTAATCAAGCAACAACAGTAACTGAATAATTAAATAGTAAGAGATCACCATAGCATTCAGTTAACTAAAACCAACAAGCTTCAGTTAACAGTGTTAACTAAAGCTGTGACTGAAACTAACAGTGGCAACTAACACAAGCATGTTCAAGCTTTAACAGCAAGCTTAATAGACAAGGAGTGATCATGGAGCCTAGAATCACACATCACAGCCAGCCTAATTTCACAGCACCAGAGCAAGCTCCAGGAGAGCACAGAGCAAGCTCTAGGTGGGCATGGCCAGAGCAAGCTCCAGGAGAGCACAAAGCAAGCTCCAGGAGGGCATAGAGAGGAGAAGAGGAGAGGAAGCACTTACTCGACACCCAGGAGATACCACCGTGGCATGGCGAGGCAGTGCCCGCGCGGCCACAACGGCACCAAGCCAGGGGAAGGCACCGACGACACGTCAGCAAATCACCTAACTCGCCAAGCACCAGATCTCACCGACGACAGGGCCAAGCAACTCGAGATCAAGCTCGAGGTCACCATGGCCGAGGTCCAGAGCATCGGAGGCGAAGGAGACGAGAGCGTCCAGGGGGTAATCGACAAGATCTCATGGATAGGCAGGAGCGCCGTCGCGGGATCTATCGATTGCGACCCATCTCAGCGGCGAACTCCGGCTGAGCTCGTCGGAATCGAGCACGGCGGCGGCGGGGCGACGCAGTCGCCAGGGCTCGGACGAGAGAGGAGGAAGAAGCGAGCGAGGGTGATTTAAAAACAGAAATTTGAATTGAAATAAAGAAGTTTTTAGAAAAAACCTTTTAACACTCAATTAAAGGCAAAAAATAAACTTGATTTTTAAAAAATAACTTTAAATGATTTTTGACCTTTAATCACATAAATAGTGATTTTGTGAATAAGAGAGGATTTATTCATAATTGAATTATTAAGTTTTCTTTTAAAGGAAAAACCGCTGGAAATGATTTAAATGAAAAAAAGGACAATAACATTCTTGAAATAAAATAAAGTAAATCCATTCAAGAATTTATCCTTAGCATTCTTGAATGAATTTCACCTAATATATACTCTGGTAAATTCATAACTAGGGTATATACACTTTTAATAAATCACCCTATGAAGATAAATGGTAAAAGGAACTTTAAAGGACTTTCCTATAATTGTGAGTTATATAAGAAAGATCTAATTAGAATAGAACTCATTATCAAGATTGAACTCCATTCCAGAATATTGAAGAATATTCTTGAATGAAGTAATTGATAACATATACTCCTTAAAATCATAAAAGGAGTATATAAATTCTAGGATAAGAATAAAACACTTCTGGGGGTATAAAGGGAACACACACACCTTAAAGGCATGCATTATTTGAATCTTTAATCATTGCCCTTATCGGACAATGATGCTGTTTTCCAGAACCCGAGGTCCCGGGTCACTTCAACAAATCCAACTGCACTACCTTGCAGTTTGCAGGCAAGTTCACTCTTGCTCATATCTCTTGTTTATCTTTAACAAAGTACCTGCAAATATACCGGTGGTATTATTATTATGATTGCATTTAAAAGCAAAGATTCTGCTTTTCTTAAATGAATATGACTAGTGGTTAGCAACCACGGTGGTTGTCGACCTAGGAAGGTGGGCAGTGGGACCATGGTAAGAGTATGGTGGAGGTCCCACTGTAACTGGAATGTTCACCTAGGATTAATAACCAATGTCGCCAGTGATTCTTGTGCCGTAAAATACAGTCAACCATAGGGTCTGGAATGGGACGGAAGAGTCAGCTGTATCTTTTCCCTCTTGCATATCAACGGATGCGCCGTTTCGGAGCAGTTGTCTCCCTGCGTGGAGCTTTGGGATGGGTGGAATCCCCCTAATGATTCCACGATTCTGGCGGTCTATGATGGATTGCGGCAACGACAGGGGTAGAGTGCCGAGGCCGGTGTTACCACAGGGCGTAACCTGATGCATGGTGAATGACCAGCCCGTTGGGAACCCCAAGAGGAAGGTGTGATGAGTATAACAACTAGTTTTCCCTCAGTTAAGAAACCAAGGTTATGTCGATCAGGAGAAGAGCGGGCAATACGACTGAAGGTGATGCTTGCTAGCTTGCGACAGCTTCGGACAATTTATATATGGCGCCTCGTCTAAGCTTTACTTGCTAGCTGCAACGCGGAACCTGCACACAACACAACCAAATACTTTGTTCCCAACTTGCGATGAGGTTGTCAATCCTACCGGTTTGCTTGAAACAAAGGTTATGAGTGCATCGAGTGGAAAATAGTAGAAGTATGCGAGTAAAGTAAACAGTGCGAGTAAAGTAAACAGGTGATAGCAATATGATGGAAATAGGACCGGGATCCACAGTTCACTAGTGGTGTCTCTCCATAAGATAAATAACACATGCTGGGTAAACAAATTATAGTTGGTCAATTGATAGAATAAAGATAACGTGATATATCAAGAAGATCACTATGCGATTTACTCTGGGCATTACAACAAAATACATAGACTGCCATCCAACTGCATCTATGACTAATAATCCACTTGTGGCGAATCAATCCGAGAACTCCACAAGTATTAAGTTGCGAACAACAGATAATTGCATTAAGCAAAGTGTGTAATGTAAACAAAGCATATGCCCTTGAGCATATGAATGTTGTTTTCTCCCTAGTAGCAACAACACATCTACAACCTTAGAGGTTTCTGTCACTCCCCCAGATTAAATAGAGGCATGAACCCACTATCGAGCATAAATACCCCCTCTTAGAGTCACTAGCAACTACTCAGCCAAGATAGCTACTAACAACGGAGAGCATGCAAGATCATAAACAACATAGAGACAACAAAAGATATATTTCAGTATAGCAACTCAATCATAACACCAATATTCATCAGATCCCAACAAACAAAACATGTAGAATTACGTAACGGTGATCTCAATCATATAGGGCAGCTCATGAGATCTAAACATGAAGCACATGGTGGAGGAGACAACCATCTAGCTACTGCTATGGACCCATAGTCCAAGGTAGACTACTCACTCATCGCTCCGGAGGCAAGCATGGCGATGAAGAAGACCTCCGGTGGCGATTCCCCTCTCCGACAGGGTGCCGGGAAGAGCTTCTGGACCCTCCCGATCTTCGGGTCGACGGCGGCGGCGGATCACGATGTGTTCTAGAAAATTGATCGGGTACTTAGGTTTTTTCCATCGGGGGGTCTTTATAGGCGAAGGGGCATCGTCAGAAGTGGACCGAGGCGGTCTCACACGTAGGAGGCACGGCCAGGGGCCAGGCCGCGCCGCCCTGGTGTGTGGCCACCTCATGGCCCCACTCCGTCTCCTCTTCGGATCTCTGGAAGCTTCCGGGAAAAATAAGTCTTCAGGAGCTTGTTTCGTCCAATTCTGAGAATATTTCCTGTGTATCACTTCTGAAACACAAAAACAGCAGAAAATAGGGAACTGGCACTGTGGCGACTTGTTAGTAGGTTAGTTCCAGAAAATGCATAAAAGTGCCATGAAGTGTAACGAAACAGTAGGCAAATGGTGTAAAAACAAGCATGGAGCATCAAAAATTATAGATACGTTGGAGACGTATCATAACCAAACCGGTGGGGGTAACTCATTGTCAGTAAGGACAAGTATATCGAGGTCGGCAACTACCAAAGATGTAGTCCGGCGAGGGTAGCGAACCGAAGTTGGAGCCGCAAAAGGGTGGGTATGCAAGGTCGCGGGAAGGAACAGTGATTGGCTCGGATCAACGACTGGGCCACATACCAAGGAAGTATGGACGGGAAAGTACGCCCGGTCGTGCAGCAAAGCGTTGATCTCCTATGGGTACAAGTGACCACCTCTGCAGAGTGTACAAAAAGTATCAAGATACTCCCTGTTCTGGGAAGGAGCTATGAACACGGCAGGAAAGGAGCCCATCGAAGCTCTAATCAACTGTGAAGACTGACGGACATAGCTCTTTGAATAAAATCAACCTTTGAAGAAATGATTATTAAAACTGTATTTGGCCTAAGACTTTCTAGTCTATGGTCGTAGCTAGTGCATCAAACACCTCTATTCCATTAAATGAACTTGCTGGGTAACGCTCGTTACTCACCCCACTCCCTTTTAACCCTTGTTTAGACTCGGAGGGCCAGTTTGAGGAGACAGAAGGAATCCCAGAGGACTACGAGGAAGTCTACTACGAAGAGCCGGATTTAACGGGGGGAGTCGAAGGCATTGACTACACCATCTCCTATGGTCCCGACGAAGGACTCGAGGAGGAGACCGACAACTAGAGTCATAGGATAGAAGCTTCGGTCGCATCGAACACCTAGAATAAAGCGACTAGAGTTGAGCATCATGTTTAGTTTACTACTTTCAATTGCAGCTAAGGTTTGTAGTATCAACTTAGAACCATCTAGTATTCCTCTTTGGACTGAGGAGGAACTGGAGTAGTTTGTAACATTTTGGCTTGTAATATTCAGTGCTTGAATAAAGATCGCTATGTTTTTGTTGTACCACTCTGAGGGATGTAATATTTGTGAATTGGTACTTCGCGAGTGTTATGTCAATGACTTATATACTACAACATGCAGTGGTATATTGGGTCACCACAACAACCTCACTGTTAGTTGGGGCAAAGTACTTTGGTTGTGTTGTGTGCAGGTTCCACGTTGCTGCTGGTGCAAAGCTACACCCCAGATAAGGCGCCATATATAATTGTCTGGAGCTGTCGCCAAGCCAGTTAGCATCAACCTTTGGAAGTTGGTTCTTTCTCCTACTGGTTCGATAAACCTTGGTTTCATAACTAAGGGAAACTTGCTGCTATGCTCATCATACCTTCCTCTTGGGGTTCCCAACTGGGCGGCCAACACCGCACCATCAGTATGCTTGGTTTAATAGATTGCACGCATTGGAGTTGGAAGTACATGGCATGGACAAGTCAAAGTCCACAAAAAAGATAGCACAATCATTCTTGAAGCCGTGGCCGACCATGAGACTTATATTTGGCATGCTTTTTTTTTGGATGCTCGGTTCTTGCAATGATATCAACTTTCTTCAAAGATCACCACTCATAACACGCATAGCATTGAATGAAGGTCCTCAGGTGGAGTTTGTAACAAATGGCCGCAAGTACAACTATGGAAAGTTCCTTGCCGACGGCATCTATCCTAGGTGGCGCACCTTTGTGAAGCCGGTTGTCAAATCCAAAGGTAAGAAATAGCATGATTTTCATAATGCACATTCGGCCGTTAGGAAAATTATTTGGAGAGGGATTTGAGATTTTGCCAGCCCAATTTACTATTGTGAGAGGACCAACTAGATATTGATGCTTCGGTATTACATGAACGCTAGGTGATCATGCATAACATGGTCATCGAGAACGAGTATGTCAAAAATTTAGATTACATCTTCTATGGATTGATAGGACATCCCGTGCGTGTGCAAAGGAGAGAAGAAAGGGTGGCATGTTTTATTCACTCATACAATGCAATTTGAAGCAATAAAGTGCATGATGATCTTCAAAATGATCTCATCGAGGAGTGGTGAGAATGGAATGGCCAACAAAATCCTAAAAAATGATGTGTATGTTAAACTTGAGATTTGTATATTAAACTTTATTTAATTGATATACTATTTGTTTGTGTTGTAACAAATAATTAAGTACAACTTATTTTTGATTTTATGTTGTGTTTAATCTTGTTTGTTGTATGAATGCTGAAGAAAGTTGTTTGTCGGCGTCGTATTTTACAGCGGCTGGTAACTGCTGCCGGACGCGCTGATTTTTGGGCGCCTGAAATTGCTGCACCGTTGCTGGTGTTCAAAACGTGTAAAATCGACGCGCAAAAGCTTTTTTATAGCGTCGTGTTTTTTCGCCACTTAAGGTAAGCGGCCTGTCGGCGCGGCAGTGAAACTTACACAACACAAAGAAGGGATTTTGATACTGTACATAAAGAGGGATCCATTGACCCTTTGACATGTATGGCCCCAAAACAAACATCTGAAGTTAAGCAAATCCTCCTTTTCGACCAATCCTCCTTTTTGAGCTAGCTAGATGGTCTTTTCTAAGACCATCTAGCCTACTGCCTAGGACCCTTTGATTGGCATTTCTCAACGCGATGCTGAAGCGCCTAAACGCGCACCAGCTAACAAGAGACCTTCAGGCTTCACTCTTCAGAGATACCAACCAGTGTTTTGGTGCATGTTTAACGTTTTTGCCATTGTGGATACAATCCAAGGTCAAAGAATATACGAAAACACATTTGAAAGCCCAACAACTTGATCAATTAGCTTGTCAACCAGGAACAACAACCATGGTCCATGGCTCCTGCAGCATGATGCACCTTTGACAGCCACGTAAATTTAACAGCGATCATCTCACTCGTCCCTTTGCCGTAAAGCCCATGCTACTTTTGTGGCAGAAAGTAAGCACTACTAACCTAGCTACCTGTTAACCTACACGCTTAAGCCATGATTCTCGCAGGCGCTATCATGGCACAAATTGCCTCGGTTGCTGCACGCTCCGCTTTGCCACAAAATATCTACCTGCCAGGCCGGGTTTCCTTTGGCGATCGCGTCACAGGATCGCGATATTGCCTAAACCTGTAATTGTAAAGTAGCCTTGTTTTCGTCGTCGATCCGGTGATGGTCGAAAGGTTAAAATTAACAGATCATGGGTGAATGGGTGATGGGTCGCATGCAATTCCGGTGTGGGGTTTCGCCGGTCCGTGCAGGGATCGGAATGCCTCGTGCAGCGGCGCTATACGGCCATGGGTCGTGCTCGTGGCCGCGCACTCTTCCTCCTCTGTCCGCCCGCGGCGGATTCGTATAGGAAAATGTTTATTTTAAACACTGAATTTATAGAGATTTGCTGAAATAAATCCTGAACTTTGATTTATCCTAAACTATTCAATCCCGGCCTAAATTGAACACTAGAGCTGTTTGACGCACTGGGAAAAGAAACAATCCCGAGCAGGAATACCCATTGCACCATTGACTAGATGGCCCCGCATGTCAGATTCATATTCCATCCCAATCCATCCTCCCAATAAAAAAGCAGTGCTTGGCGAGGCAACCGGCATGGGAAGTGACAGGGGTCGCTGGCATGGGCAGGGGCGGCGGTCGCCAGCATGCTCTTGTTTGAGGCGTACGGGATGGGAAGGGGACTGGGATGGGAACGTGCAAGGAGAGGCGAAGGAGTTGGGGCATTGACCCTATCACCGACAGCGGGAGCCCGTAGGTAGTCGCTGCTTTTGCTCGGCCGCGATTCGCCTGCCCCGCTCGACTTCGACTCGCCTAGCTCGGTTGGAGCTTGCAGGTCGTCACGGCTTCCGCCCGGCCATCTTGGCTCGTACATGCTCGGTCGTGACCCGGACGCCCTGCTCGACCTCGGCCTACCTACCCAGCCATCTTGGCTCGTCCCACCTCGGTCGCGACCTTGTCTAGCCCACCTAGCTCTGCCGCAACCCCGCCCCGCTCGACGAGGATGAACAGGTGCGCAAGCAACATCAAGCTGTTGCTCCTCAAGGCGGCCACGTTGCTCGACGATGACACTTCATGGTCTGAGTTATGTAGGGTTTTTTGTAGATTGAGATCTAGGGACCACACACTGGAATAGATAGTTATGTAGGGTTTTTTGTAAATTTTTGCCTGCGTGGCATCGGTCAACTTGGTCAAACCGCTTCAGGGTTTAATTTAGACCGAAATTCAATAGTTCAGGGTACAAACGATAGGAATTCAAAGTTCAAGATTTATTTCGGACAAACCTCTACGAATTCAGAGTTTAAAATAGACTTTTTCCATTCGTATATCCCGTCGACCCGCCGCTACACGCTGACTTTACCAGACCCACCTTCTTGTGCCGGGAGCTTGAAGAGCATTGCTAAAACGAATGTGATTGCTTATCCGCACACCAATGGCGCACCCGCTTCATCTTTGCAGCACTCAACTGCGCGTCTTCATTCGCTTTTAGTGGCTGCTAACGCGCGACTTGATTTCCATTCCAGCTAAGTGTAACGCATGACGGTGGACGCACAGCTAACGCCTGGACCGTGTGATCCTCTCAAACTCGAGGAAGAGTTTTCGTAGCCTCGTAGGCTGCTGCCGATCGATCGGGACGCCCGTGAGCGGTGGAGGACTGGAGGTGGATGCATGCTTGGAAGCCGATCTGGTCGCAGAGTTGACAACCCAGAGCGAGCGGTACAGTACAGAACACGTCGTAAAGTTTGACTTTCATAAATACATTTCACTTGTATATTTGTGTTCGGAAAGTTATACTGTACCCTTTTTTTCTGGGTACTAAGAACAAAGCTACTCATACTTCCTCTATCCTAAAATCATATAGTTTTTGGTCAAAATCAAACTTCGTAAAGTTTGATCAATAGTATAGAAAACAAATATCAACATCTAAAATATCAAATACACACCATATAAAGGTACATTTCATGATGGTTTTAACAATATTAATTTAGAAATATGAATATTGACACTTTTCTCAATATAGTTGGTCAGACTTTAAAAAGTTTGACGTTAATTGAAAACTAAATGCATCATATTTTAAGATAGAAAGATAAAATTTGTAACCTAGCTTATCACCTAGTAAAACATAGAGCTTTTTTTGTTCCTGGCCACAGTTTGCTAAACCAGTTAAAAAACCATGGGCCATAAGCATATTTTTGAAATGTGAAGACTCCAAAACCACTATCCAAAACTTAGCAAAAACATGTAAGTTTTGAAGTTTAAACTATTTTCGTAAACTTAATAAATACTCATATTGCATTCTGAAAATGACATGCATAAGTTTTGATAGTTTTCATAGTTTTTTGACAAAGAAAATATATTAATATCGTGGAGA
The DNA here is from genome assembly GCA_007115705.1 of Dactylis glomerata. Lineage (NCBI taxonomy): Eukaryota > Viridiplantae > Streptophyta > Magnoliopsida > Poales > Poaceae > Dactylis > Dactylis glomerata. Next base: position 310,347 of record QXEO01000017.1, on the reverse strand, counting down.
TACCAATTACACCTAGCCTTTGCGACAACGAAATGTCATGAAGACATTACGAATGCACACAACCCTACATCAAAACAAATAAGAAGAAAAGACAAAAGATCCCACTATAGTGATCAAAACCTTGTAGCTGCAACATAAACCACAACCAAGACAGACTCGGAGTCCAAATTCTCCTAAAGTGACGCCTCCAAGAAGGAAACAGTGCACAAGTATTGTCACCGTCAAATTATACATCTTAGGTTTTCACCCTGGATAAAGGCCATCTTAAGAAGAAAAAAAATCTTTTAACAAGGCCATTGCCAAGCACAATCAATTAAGATCAAACCTTAAATTTTCACCCTGAAAGAAAACACTATGTACTCCTCCTGTGCTGCCCCGCTTGCTGATGCCGCTACTACAAGCCAAGAATCACCAAGCAAAGTCCTCATCGCCTCGAAGGCTTGGCCCTTCACTACTAGACCTCAACCTTCATGACATTCTCCGTCTCTGTCTTCACCACGGAAATCGTAACACTGACAGGTCCCATGATGACAACATACGGTGAAGCTTTGCGCCACTCCCTACTGAAGTTGCACAGCCAAAAATAGGGGTGCACACGATCGAATCCCAACTGATCCTGCAATCTACATGCATCAGACGCTCAATGGAGATCACCGGCAGAGCCTTTCAGTACTTGTCACCTGCGAAAATCAATGAGGCTAGGCATAAAATAGAACACCATTTTGGCGCGAGAAGAACCCTAGGACCGACTACTTTAATAGGAACATTGGCAGGCCCCCAAGCCGCTGTCTGAAAGGATGAGATGTCGCCTAGAGGGGGGGGGGAGGGTGAATAGGCGTTTTAAAACAATTACGGAATTGGCTTGAAGGAATGCGGAATTAAACTAACGTTTATTTTCTTCAAGCACAAAACCTAAGTATGCTAGGCTCAACAAAGTGCACCAACAATAACTAAATAAAAGCAAGATAGCACAAGATATATTTCACAAGTGATAAACAAGATATGAGTACTTCAAGCACGATGGCTATCACAAGGAAATAAACTCGGGTATAGAGATAACCGAGGCACGCGGAGACGAAGATGTATCCCGATGTTCACTTACATAAAGTAAGCTAATCACCGTTGGAGAGATGCGGGTAACCACGAAGGCCCCCGAATGCCACGAAGCTCACCTTCTTCTCCGAGCCCCCCACGAAGCTAGGGACCCCTTCTTATTGTTAGCTTTTCCTCCACTCCTGAGATGGCAAGCTCCACAACCACTTCACAACTCCCACGAAGAGGAAGCCCGGGCCTCTTCACAATCTTCCACGAACAGGTCTGATACGTCTCAAACGTATCTATAATTTTTGATGCTCCATGCTTGTTTTTACACCATTTACCTATTGTTTCGTTACACTTAGTGGCACTTTTATGCATTTTCCGGAACTAACCTATTAACAAGTGCCACAGTGCCAGTTTCCTGTTTTCTGCTGTTTTTGTGTTTCAGAAGTGATACACAGGAAATATTCTCAGAATTGGACGAAACAAGTTCCTGAAGTCTTATTTTACCCGGAAGCTTCCAGAGATCCGAAGGAGAGTAGGAGGCGAGGGACCAGGGGCCCACACGCACAGGTGGCGCGGCTAGCCCCTGGCCCGCGCCACCCCCGTGTGTGGCCGCCTGGCCCCTCCTCTGACATCGCCCCTTCGCCTATAAAGACCCCCCGACGGAAAAAACCTAAGTACCCGATCAGATTTCCAGAACACATCGCGATCCGCCGCCACCGTCGACCCGAAGATCGGGAGGGTCCAGAAGCTCTTCCCGGCACCCTGCCGGAGAGGGGAATCGCCACCGGAGGTCTTCTTCATCGCCATGCTTGCCTCCGGAGCGATGAGTGAGTAGTCTACCTTGGACTATGGGTCCATAGCAGTAGCTAGATGGTTGTCTTCTCCACCATGTGCTTCATGTTTAGATCTCATGAGCTGCCCTACATGATTGAGATCACCGTTATGTAATTCTACATGTTTGGTTTGTTGGGATCCGATGAATATTGGTGTTTATGATTAAGTTGCTGTACTGAATTATATCTTTTGTTATCTCTATGTTGTTTATGATCTTGCATGCTCTCCGTTGTTAGTAGCTATCTTGGCCGAGTAGTTGCTAGTGACTCCAAGAGGGGGTATTTATGCTCAATAGTGGGTTCATGCCTCTATTTCACCTGGGGGAGTGACAGAAACCTCTAAGGTGGTAGATGTGCTGTTGCTACTAGAGAGAAAACAACATTCATATGCTCAAGGGCATATGCTTTGTTTACATTACACACTTTGCTTAATGCAATTATCTGTTGTTCGCAACTTAATACTTTTGGGGTGTTCGGATTGATATCCCCGGGGGTGGATTATTAGTCATAGATGCAGTTGGATGGCGGTCTATGTATTTTGTTGTAATGCCCAGAGTAAATCTCATAGTGATCTTTTTGACATATCACGTTTATCTTTATTCTATCAATTGCCCAACTGTAATTTGTTTACCCAGCATGTGTTATTTTATCTATGGAGAGACACCACTAGTGAACTGTGGACCCCGGTCCTATTTACATCATATTGCTATCACCTGTTTACTTTACTCGCACTGTTTACTTTACTCGCATACTATATTGTTTTCCACTCGGTACGCTCATAGCCTTTGTTTCAAGCAAACGGTGAGATTGACAACCTCATCGCAAGTTGGGAACAAAGTACTTGGTTGTGTGTGTGCAGGTTCCACGTTGCAGCTAGCAAGCAAAGCTTGGACGAGGCGCCATATATAAATTGTCCGCTGCTGTCGCAAACTAGCAAGCATCACCTTCAGTCGTCATTGTCTCTCCTCTCCTGATCGATAAACCTTTGTTTCTTAACTGAGGGAAAACCAGCTGCTATACTCATCATACCTTCCTCTTGGGGTTCCCAACGGGCTGGTCATTCACCACGCACAAGGATTGCTGCAGGGGGACGAAGAAGAATAATCTCCTTCATCAACTAGCCATCAGCTGTTTTTCTGGCGCCGTTGCCGGGGAGGAAGAGAAGACTTCTGCGAGGGGAGTTTTTCGCACACACATCCTTTACTTTGTTATTGCTTTGCTTTACTTTATTTATTTTACCTGCATCGTTTTATATCAAAAACCCAAAAAAATTAGAATCCTTGGTAGCTGTTATTTCTTTACTTTAGTTTATCATGTTGATCCCTAAGTACGTTCTGGAGGACCTCTCAGTAGGTAGTGGTTCGATTATTGGCAAAAGTAACGTTGAGGAGTTCTTTAATCACATTAGTATGCATGAGGAAGTTGAGGAAAAGTCTTGGGTTGAGCTTGCTCCTAGTATTGAAGTTGCTTCTGTTTATCTAATTGACATGTTGGAAACAAGGTTTGCTAGTCTTAATCCTTTTATGCAATATATGTTCCTTAAGCTTCATAAAATTGAGGATCCCGAAAAGAAAGCTTTTATCTTGGAAACTTTGCGCCTAGAATTTAAGGATGTCGTTATTGAAGCTAGGAAGGTTCTTAAACGTTTTAATAAACTCGGTTCACCTATAATGGTTATTAGTACAAATGATGAGGAGGCCGAGATACCTATACCTTGCAAGCTTTTGGGATTGAATGAAGCTTTCGAAAATAATTTTGACTGGATTTGTCCTGAAAATCTTTTTGATAAGAATAGTGTACCAAAGCATGATCAGAAAGGGTCTTCAAAAACTTATGTGGATGAAATACAATGCCTTATTGACAAGACCTCTGCTGTTGATCTTAATGCTTCTGCTGAAAATACTTGATTCGCAATTTTCTGCGCCTAGCTCAAAGGCGTTAAAGAAAAGCACTCTTGGGAAATAACCCAATGTTTTCTTTTCAGTACTTTTTATTTTATTTGAGTCTTGGAAGTCATTACTACTGTAATGACCGCTTCTTATCTTGTTTATTTCGTTTTTGTGCCAAGAGAAGCCTCTAATTTGAGTGAGGTAAAGATTTGGGGATGTTGCTATCCTGAAACTGTTTTCGGTGCTGCACCGTAAAAATTCGTATAAATTCTCTGTTTATCTTTTGGACCTGAGATTTCTTGTGCATATGCCCCAGGTTATATCCAAACTTTTGTTAGTTGAACACTTTTTGATTTGAGCAACATAAAATCCCTCAAAAATTCTACCTTTGTCAGCTGTTCAGTTTTGACAGATTTCTGCCAATATTTGTGTTTGCCACTTTATCGCTTTCTTTTGAGTTCTTTTGATCACGGAACTTTTTGGGGAGGTTGCTACAGTAGTATTTGCTATATATGTGGTGGTTTTGAGTTGAAACCTGAAGCAAATAGAGGGTTGATTATATGTTATGCTTGCACTAATGTTGCTAATAGAATTGTGTTTAGTTTTGTATGAAGGAAGTTTTCAAGTGTAGGGATTGGAGAATGATGAGATGAGTTGAAGAATGGACAAAAGCTCAAGCTTGGGGATGCCCATGCATCACCCCAAGAAATATCCAAGAAGTACAAGCGTCAAAGCTTGGGGATGCCACCGAGGCACCCCTTCTTCATCGGCAAAAATCAGGTCACCTTTCAAAACACTATATTTTTATTGCTTCATGCACTATGTGTTTTTCTTGGAGCGTCAGTTGTTTTAGTTTTTTTAGTTGGTTAGGTTTGTTTGTTTGCTGCAATAAATGGTTGGACCCCAACAAATTTCTTTTGGAGAAGTTGCCTTGTTTTCATTTGCGAAGAACACTCAATTTTTAATAAGAGTGAAAAACGGAGTTGTTCAAGTGTTCTTCTTTTTCTGCTACTGCTTTTGGTTTTCGTTTTCGCCTTGATTTGCGTTCATATCTTGTCATATCTTTTCATCAAGGTGTATTTTTGCCTCTGATCTTTATTGGTTTTCATCAAAAGAGGTGTTTATAAAAATTTCAAATGGTGTTGGAAAAGAGAAAAAACTTTGTGCAAAATAGTGGTACAAGAAGGAGCTTGTGTAGACTGCGGCTTAGGCTTTTTCATGTCATGCTTGATGTCTTTTTGATAGTATGCTTAGTGGTTTTGCTGTAGCATGACTTGTCTCAAATAACTAAGATTGCTTAATGAGCCTTTGAAAAAATCATGCTTTGTTTTTATTGTATGGAAGCATTATTTTGGTTTTCTCCTTGATGCTTTATTTGGGTTGACTTGGCGCATGCTCACACATGTTAGACTCTTACAAAGTCGCCAATAGCCTTCATGATCATTTAGTTTTTGACTTTTGATGCCATCTTATGCTTCTTTTAATGTCGCTTTGTCGCTTTGCATGATTATGGCCATTATTGCTCTCTTAGTTGGTCGCTCCCAGTCTTTTGCTAGCCCTCGCCTTGTACTGAGTATGAGCTCTACTCGTGCATCCAACTCCTAAAAGCCAAAGTTTTCCAAAGTTTCCACCATACATACCTACTAGCAATTTGCTATTCCAAGTAAATTTGACTTGCTTTTATTTTCTCTTCAAATTAAACTCTTACCAGTGTTATGCGAAATTCGGTCAGTAAAGCTCTCACGAACCGGAAGGCACACTTTACTTTTTCCTGTTCTTAAAAAATTGACATTGTGGTCTCTTATGTTGAGTTGTTATGCTTGCAAGTTGTAAGTTGGATTCTAGCCCATCCATGCTGTCATGGGGCAAGCTTTCAACATTGCACTTCTTATTTGAGTTGATATCGTGATCTTTTGTTTATGGATGCCCACGGTGTGAAATGAATTGGGAATCTTGTAGGGATCATGGAGTTTGTATATGTGTTAGGGAAACGCCGGGCCGCCAATCTAAGCCATGCATAATTCATGGTGGAAATTTGCAGCATACCCATGGTGAACATTCGATGACGCATCTCACAATAAAAAGCTAAACAAAAGGCAAATAAAAGAGATGTCGAGGTGTTCATTGTCTGCTTGTCCTGTCATTTTGGTGTGGGCTTGTTCCATGTCATCGGGCACGGAGGTATCCCATTGGCGGTTCTCAATGATATGCATATACTTACAATGACAAGAGCCTTGCTTGGGACTCTAAGTAAAGTAGCATGAGGTTTGGGTACTCGTATTCACGGGGCACGAGGTTTTCAACTTATGATTTGTCAAGCATATGCATCATAATTGTTCTCGCATTAACTTTAACCATTCAAGATGCTTATGATGGGGGCAATGAGAGCTCAAAGCCGGTAAGTACCATAATTTTTGAAGGTTATAAAACTTGCAATCACTGCTTCCCTCTGCAAAGGGCCTTTCTTCTACTTTTATGTTGAGTCACCACCTTCTTTCTTTATGCACCATTAAGAGAGCATAGTTGTCATTCTTAGTGTGATATGCATTGTCCCAAAGTTCATTGATTGATTCATGATGATTGGTTTCACTTGTTCTTAAATTATTTGTATCTAGTCGCCCTCTTAAACTTGAAGGTGTCCTATGCATTTATGTTTTGCTCTCTTTGAAGGACAAGCTAAAAACCATTTGTATGTTTTTCCTTATGATTTGAACACACGTTTGACTTTCATTGTTTCATTATCATGATCTTTTGTTTGTGTTCATTTGCATGTTTACAACATGGTTGCTAAGTTCTTATTGTCATGATTATATCTTCATGCCCATGTTTTAAGTTCTTATGATCCCAGCTCACAAATGCTTACATAGATGATCAAGATTGTGTAGGTGCATGTCACCTCAAAAATTATTCTTTTGTTATCACTTACCTACTCGAGGACGAGCAGGAGTTAAGCTTGGGGATGCTTGATACGTCTCAAACGTATCTATAATTTTTGATGCTCCATGCTTGTTTTTACACCATTTGCCTATTGTTTCGTTACACTTAGTGGCACTTTTATGCATTTTCCGGAACTAACCTATTAACAAGTGCCACAGTGCCAGTTTCCTGTTTTCTGCTGTTTTTATGTTTCAGAAGTGATACACAGGAAATATTCTCGGAATAGGACGAAACAAGTTCCTGAAGTCTTATTTTACCCGGAAGCTTCAGAGATCCGAAGGAGAGTAGGAGGCGAGGGACCAGGGGCCCACACGCACAGGTGCCGCGGCCAGCCCCTGGCCCGCGCCACCCCCGTGTGTGGCCGCCTGGCCCCTCCTCTGACATCGCCCCTTCGCCTATAAAGACCCCCCGATGGAAAAAACCTAAGTACCCGATCAGATTTCCAGAACACATCGCGATCCGCCGCCACCGTCGACCCGAAGATCGGGAGGGTCCAGAAGCTCTTCCCGGCACCCTGCCGGAGAGGGGAATCGCCACCAGAGGTCTTCTTCATCGCCATGCTTGCCTCCAGAGCGATGAGTGAGTAGTCTACCTTGGACTATGGGTCCATAGGAGTAGCTAGATGGTTGTCTTCTCCACCATGTGCTTCATGTTTAGATCTCATGAGCTGCCCTACATGATTGAGATCACCGTTATGTAATTCTACATGTTTGGTTTGTTGGGATCCGATGAATATTGGTGTTTATGATTAAGTTGCTGTACTAAATTATATCTTTTGTTATCTCTATGTTGTTTATGATCTTGCATGCTCTCCGTTGTTAGTAGCTATCTTGGCCGAGTAGTTGCTAGTGACTCCAAGAGGGGGTATTTATGCTCGATAGTGGGTTCATGCCTCTATTTCACCTGGGGGAGTGACAGAAACCTCTAAGGTGGTAGATGTGCTGTTGCTACTAGGGAGAAAACAACATTCATATGCTCAAGGGCATATGCTTTGTTTACATTACACACTTTGCTTAATGCAATTATCTGTTGTTTGCAACTTAATACTTTTGGGGTGTTCGGATTGATATCCCCGGGGGTGGATTATTAGTCATAGATGCAGTTGGATGGCGGTCTATGTATTTTGTTGTAATGCCCAGAGTAAATCTCATAGTGATCTTCTTGACATATCACGTTTATCTTTATTCTATCAATTGCCCAACTGTAATTTGTTTACCCAGCATGTGTTATTTTATCTATGGAGAGACACCACTAGTGAACTGTGGACCCCGGTCCTATTTACATCATATTGCTATCACATGTTTACTTTACTCGCACTGTTTACTTTACTCGCATACTATATTGTTTTCCACTCGATACGCTCATAACCTTTGTTTCAAGCAAACCGGTGAGATTGACAACCTCATCGCAAGTTGGGAACAAAGTACTTGGTTGTGTGTGTGCAGGTTCCACGTTACAGCTAGCAAGCAAAGCTTGGACGAGGCGCCATATATAATTGGTCCGCTGCTGTCGCAAACTAGCAAGCATCACCTTCAGTCGTCATTGTCTCTCCTCTCCTGATCGATAAACCTTTGTTTCTTAACTGAGGGAAAACCAGCTGCTATACTCATCATACCTTCCTCTTGGGGTTCCCAACGGGCTAGTCATTCACCACGCACAAGGATTGTTGCTGGGGGACGAAGAAGAATAATCTCCTTCATCAACTAGCCATCAAGGTCGCCGAGGCACCAACCACCAAGCCAACTAGGAGGTCACCCTCCAAGAGTAACAAGCTCACGGTCTCTCACTCGAACAAATCGTAATGGAGAGCTCAACACTATGCAAGGATGCAAAGCAAGAACACAAGAGGAACTGCTCAAATCCTTCTCTCCCAAATCCCACCAAGGCAACAAATGCTATGGAGGAGTTAGAGAGGAAGAACAAGGGTGGAGGTCAACCAATGACCTCAAGATCTAGATCCAATGGGTTCCCCTCGCTTAGAGGAGGAATTGATTGGTGGAGTTGTAGATCTAGATCTCCTCTTCCAAATCCCTCAAAAATATGCAAGAATCATTGGAGGGAAGAGTGAGGGAGTGATACGTCTCCAACGTATCTATAATTTTTGATGCTCCATGCTTGTTTTACACCATTTGCCTAATGTTTCGTTACACTTCGTGGCACTTTTATGCATTTTCCGAAGCTAACCTATTAACAAGTTGCCACAGTGCCAGTTCCCTGTTTTCTGCTGTTTTTGTGTTTCAGAAGTGATACACAGGAAATATTCTCAGAATTGGAGGAAACAAGTTCCTGAAGTCTTATTTTGTCCTGGAGCTTCCAGAGATCCGAAGAGAAGTAGGAGAGGGGCCACAGGCCAGTCTCACACCTGGCTGGCGCGGCCCAGGCCCTGGCCGCACCGCCATGGTGTGAGGGGGCCTGGGGCCACCCCTGACATCGCCCCTTCGCCTATAAAGACCCCCCGACGGGAAAAACCTAAGGACCCGATCAATTTTCCAGAAACATATCGTGATCCGCCGCTGTCATCGACCCGAGATCGGAGGGTCCAGAAGCTCTTCCCGGCACCCTGCCGGAGAGGGGAATCACCACCGGAGGTCTTCTTCATCGCCATGCTTGCCTCCAGAGCGATGAGTGAGTAGTCTACCTTGGACTATGGGTCCATAGCAGTAGCTAGATGGTTGTCTTCTCCACCATGTGCTTCATATTTAGATCTCATGAGCTGCCCTACATGATTGAGATCACCGTTATGTAATTCTACATGTTTTGTTTGTTGGGATCCGATGAATATTGGTGTTATGATTGAGTTGCTATACTGAAATATATCTTATGTTATCTCTATGTTATTTATGATCTTGCATGCTCTCCGTTGTTAGTAGCTATCTTGGCTGAGTAGTTGCTAGTTACTCCAAGAGGGGGTATTTATGCTCAATAGTGGGTTCATGCCTCTATTTAACCTGGGGGAGTGACAGAAACCTCTAAGGTTGTAGATGTACTATTGCTACTAGGGAGAAAACAACATTCATATGCTCAAGGGCATATGCTTTGTTTACATTACACACTTTGCTTAATGTAATTATCTGTTGTTCGCAACTTAATACTCATGGGGTGTTCGGACGATATCCCCGTGAGTGGATTATTAGTCATAGATGCAGTTGGATGGCGGTCTATGTATTTTGTTGTAATGCCCAGAGTAAATCTCATAGTGATCTTCTTGACATATCACGTTTATCTTTATTCTATCAATTGCCCAACTGTAATTTGTTTACCCAGCATGTGTTATTTTATCTTATGGAGAGACACCACTAGTGAACTGTGGACCCCGGTCCTATTTCCATCATATTGCTATCACCTGTTTACTTTACTCGCACTGTTTACTTTACTCGCATACTTCTACTGTTTTCCACTCGATACGCTCATAACCTTTGTTTCAAGCAAACCGGTGAGATTGACAACCTCATCGTAAGTTGGGAACAAAGTACTTGGTTGTGTTGTGTGCAGGTTCCACGTTGCTACTAGCTGAAGACGCGCTAACTCGTTTTATCGTGAAACGGCGCCCTTGTTGGAGTGTCGCTAAGCCAGTCTGCATCACCTTCAGTCGTAATTGTCTGCTCTTCTCCTGAACGATAAACCTTGGTTTCTTAACTGAGGGAAAACAAGCTGCTATACTCATCACACCTTCCTCTTGGGGTTCCCAACTGGCCGGTTATTTACTTCATCAAATTGGTAGCATCAAGCTTCTTTTCCGGCGCCGTTGCCGGGGAAGAGTGGAAGACTTCTGCGAGGGGAGTTTTTCGCACGCACATCCTTTACTTTGTTTTATTGTTTTGCTTTACTTTATTTATTTTTACTGCATTGTTTTATATCAAAAACCCAAAAAAATTAGAATCCTTGGTAGTTGTTATTTTTGTTGGTCTGTTATTGTCTTGCTTTATCATGCTTTCTATCAATGGTTGATTTCTTTGAAACTAAATCTTTTTGGCAAGGTGGGTTCACGGAAGAGCAACAAAATTATTATGAGGAACACCGCTTGTCACAAAAAGGGAAACACTTATGGGAACAAATCAATAGATTGTATATCATTGCTAGAAATGTGTGCTCTACTTATAATGTTACCTATTGCTTTGATAGATCTTGTTGCTGTAGGAGGTATAAACACCTCCCTGTTCAATATGAGTATAATGATGAAGTTACCATATCTTCTTATATTAATGGAAATTATGACTTCTACGATGTGGAACAAATTGAAGAATTTATTGCTTGGAAGGGTGCATTCGAACTTGCTTATTTGCTTGAAAATATTGATGATGCACCTTATAAATATGAGGTTTATGATATACTTACATTTTGCTTTGATAATTACAAGGAAGAAAATGGCTATATTCTTAAATATCTTAATAGATGCTCTCCAACGGAAGAGACTAATGCCTTGAAGGAGCCTATAGAAGAAGAAATTGCTGAAATTGGAAGCTCATTGGATAAAAAAGAGGAGGGTGAGTGTGATATTTATATTATTGAGTTTGTTCACAATGCTACTGAAAATTATTATGAGAGAGTAAAATATAGTTGTTGGAATTCTCATGTTACTAAAACACCTCTCTTTACATTGGAAGTTCCGAAGTTGCTCTTGTTTTATCTACCCATATTTGTTACTATGTGCTTCTTTTATTTATTTTCTTACAAGACTCCTATGCATAGGAAGTGGGTTAGACTTAAATGTGTTTTATATTTGCCCCTTGATGCTCTCTTTTGCTTCAATTCATATTTCTTATGTGAGCATCTTCTCAAATTACTGAGCCTAGCTCAAAGGCGTTAAAGAAAAGCACTCTTGGGAGATAACCCAATGTTTTCTTTTCAGTACTTTTTATTTTATTTGAGTCTTGGAAGTCATTACTACTGTAATGACCTCTCCTTATCATTTTTATTTTATTGTTGTGCCAAGAGAAGCCTCTAATTTGAGTTAGGTAAAGATTTGAGGATGTTGCTGTCCTGAAACTGTTTTCGGTGCTGCACCGTAAAAATTCGTATAAATTCTCTGTATATCTTTTGGACCTGCGATTTCTTGTGCATATGACCCAGGTTATATCCAAACTTTCGTTAGTTGAACACTTTTTGATTTGAGCAAAAGAAAGCCCCTCAAAAATTCGGCATTTGTAAGCTGTTCTGTTTTGACAGATTTTTACCAATATTTGTGTTTGCCGCTTTATCGCTTTCTTTTGAGTTCTTTTGATCACGGAACTTTTGGAAAAGTTGCTACAGTATTATTTGCTATATATGTGGTGGTTTTGAGTTGAAACCTGAAGCAAAAAAGAGGTTGATTATATGTTATGCTACACTAATGTTGCTAATAGATTTGTGTTTAGTTTTGTATGAAGGAAGTTTTCAAGTGTAGGGATTGGAGAATGATGAGATGAGTTGAAGAATGGACAAAACCTCAAGCTTGGGGATGCCCATGCATCACCCCAAGAAATATCCAAGAAGTACAAGCGTCAAAGCTTGGGGATGCCCCTGAGGCACCCCTTCTTCATCGGCACAAATCAGGTCACCTTTCAAGACACTATATTTTTATTGCTTCATGCACTATGTGTTTTTCTTGGAGCGTCAGTTGTTTTAGTTTTCTTAGTTAGTTTAGTTTGTTTGCTGTAATAAATGGTTAGACCCCAACAAATTTCCTTTTGAGGAGATGTACTCGTTTTCATTTTCCAAGAACACTCCATTTTTCATTCTTACAATTTCACCGGGTGTTCTTTTTTTTTCTGCTACTGCTTTTGGTTTTTGTTTTCGCCTTGATTTGCTGTTCAGACCTTGTCATATCTTTTCATCAAGGTGTATTTTTGCCTCTGATATTTATTGGTTTTCATCAAAAGAGGTGTCTTTAAAAATTTCAAATGGTGTTGGAAAAGAGAAAAAGCTTTGTGCAAAATAGTGGTACAAGAAGGAGCTTGTGTAGACTGCGGCTTAGGCTTTTTTATGTCATGCTTGATGTCTTTTTGATAGTATGCTTAGTGGTTTTGTTGTAGCATGACTTGTCTCAAATAACTGAGATTGCTTAATGAGCCTTTGAAAAAATCATGCGTTGTTTTTAATTGTATGGAAGCATTATTTTGGTTTTCTCCTTGATGCTTTATTTGGGTTGACTTGGCGCATGCTCACACATGTTAGACTCTTACAAAGTCGCCAATAGCCTTTATGATCATTTAGTTTTTGACTTTTGATGCCATCTTATGCTTCTTTTAATATCGCTTTGTCGCTTTGCATGATTATGGCCATTATTGCTCTCTTAGTTGGTCGCTCCCAGTCTTTTGCTAGCCCTCGCCTTGTACTGAGTATGAGCTCTACTCGTGCATCCAACTCCTAAAAGCCAAAGTTTTCCAAAGTGTCCACCATACATACCTACTAGCAATTTGTTATTCCAAGTAAATTTGACTTGCTTTTAGTTTCTCTTCAAATTAAACTCTTACCAGTGTTATGTGAAAATTCGGTCAGTAAAGCTCTCACGAATCGGAAGGCACACTTTACTTTTTCCTGTTCTTAAAAATTTGACATTGTGGTCTCTTATGTTGAGTTGTTATGCTTGCAAGTTGTAAGTTGGAGACTAGCCCAGCCATGCAGTCATGGGCAAGCTTTTAACATTGCACTTCTTATTTGAGTTGATATCGTGATCTTTTGTTTATGGATGCCCGCGGTGTGAAATGAATTGGGAATCTTGTGGGGATCATGGAGTTTGTATATGTGTTAGGGAAACGCCGGGCCGCTAATCTAAGCCATGCATAATTCATGGTGGAAATTTGCTGCATACCCATGGTGAACATTCGACGACGCATCTCACAATAAAAAGCTAAACAAATGGCAAATAAAAGAGATGTCGAGGTGTTCATTGTCTGCTTGTCCTATCATTTTGATGTGGGCTTGTTCCATGTCATTGGGCACGGAGGTACCCCGTTGGCGGTTCTCAATGATATGCATATATTGACAATGACAAGAGCCTTGCTTGGGACTCTAAGTAAAGTAGCATGAGGTTTGGGTACTCGTATTCACGGGACACGAGGTTTTCAACTTATAATTTGTCAAGCATATGCATCATAATTGTTCTCGCATTAACTTTAACCATTCAAGATGCTTATGATGGGGGCAACGAGAGCTCAAAGCCGGTAAGTACCATAATTTTTGAAGGTTATAAAACTTGCAATCACTGCTTCCCTCTGCGAAGGGCCTTTCTTTTACCTTTTATGTTGAGTCACCACCTTCTATCTTTATGCACCATTAAGAGAGCATAGTTGTCATTCTTAGTATAATTTGCATTGTCCTAAAGTTTTCATTTATTGATTCATATTGTTGGTTTCACTTGTTCTCAAATTATTTGTATCTAGTCGCCCTCTTAAACTTGAAGGTGTCCTATGCATTTATGTTTTGCTCTCTTTGAAGGACAAGCTGAAAACCATTTGTATGTTTTTCCTTATGATTTGAACACACGTTTGAGTTTCATTGTTTCATTTTCATGATCTTTTGTTTGTGTTCATTTGCATGTTTACAACATGGTTGCTAAGTTCTTATTATCAAGATTATATTTCTCATGCCCATGTTTTAAGTTCTTATGATCCCAGCTCACAAATGTTTACATATATGATCAAGATTGTGTAGGTGCATGTCACCTCAAAAATTATTCTTTTGTTATCACTTACCTACTCGAGGACGAGCAGGAGTTAAGCTTGGGGATGCTTGATACGTCTCCAACATATCTATAATTTTTGATGCTCCATGCTTGTTTTTACACCATTTGCCTAATGTTTCGTTACACTTCATGGCACTTTTATGCATTTTCCGGAACTAACCTATTAACAAGTTGCCACAGTGCCAGTTCCGTGTTTTCTGCTGTTTTTGTGTTTCAGAAGTGATACACAGGAAATATTCTCGGAATTGGACGAAACAAGTTTCTGAAGTCTTATTTTGTCTGGGAGTTTCCAGAGATCCGAAGAGAAGTAGGAGAGGGGCCACAGGCCAGTCTCACGCCTGGCTGGCGCGGCCCAGGCCCTGGCTACGCTGCCATGGTGTGAGGGGGCCTGGGGCCACCCCTGACATCGCCCCTTCGCCTATAAAGACCCTCCGACGGGAAAAACCTAAGGACCCGATCAATTTTCCAGAAACACATCGGGATCCGCCGCCGTCGTCGACCCGAGATCGGGAGGGTCCAGAAGCTCTTCCCGGCACCCTGCCGGAGAGGGGAATCGCCACCGGAGGTCTTCTTCATCGCCATGCTTGCCTCCGGAGCGATGAGTGAGTTGTCTACCTTAGACTATGGGTCCATAGCAGTAGCTAGATGGTTGTCTTCTCCACCATGTGCTTCATGTTTAGATCTCATGAGCTGCCCTACATGATTGAGATCACCGTTATGTAATTCTATGATGTTGGTTTGTTGGGATCCGATGAATATTGGTGTTTATGATTAAGTTGCTGTACTGAATTATATCTTTTGTTATCTCTATGTTGTTTATGATCTTGCATGCTCTCCGTTGTTAGTAGCTATCTTGGCCGAGTAGTTGCTAGTGACTCCAAGAGGGGGTACTTATGCTCGATAGTGGGTTCATGCCTCTATTTGCTATGAGTAGTTGCTAGCAACTATCGAGCATAAATACCCCTCTTGGAGTCACTAGCAACTACTCGGCCAAGATAGCTACTAACAACGGAGAGCATGCAAGATCATAAACAACATAGAGATAACAAAAGATATAATTCAGTACAGCAACTTAATCATAAACACCAATATTCATCGGATCCCAACAAACCAACATCATAGAATTACATAACGGTGATCTCAATCATGTAGGGCAGCTCATGAGATCTAAACATGAAGCACATGGTGGAGAAGACAACCATCTAGCTACTGCTATGGACCCATAGTCCAAGGTAGACTACTCACTCATCGCTCCGGAGGCAAGCATGGTGATGAAGAAGACCTCCGGTGGCGATTCCCCTCTCTGGCAGGGTGCCGGGAAGAGCTTCTGGACCCTCCCGATCTTCAGGTCGACGGCGGCGGCGGATCGCGATGTATTCTGGAAAACTGATCGGGCCCTTAGGTTTTTCTCGTCAGGGGGTATATATAGGCGAAGGGGCGATGTCAGAGGAGAGACCACGGCCCCTCACGTGGGCCCGGCGCGGCCAGGGGGGTGGCCGCGCCGCCCCTGTGTGTGGGGGCCACGTGGCCCCCCTCCGTCAGGTCTTCGGATGTTTGGGAGCTTCCCCGTAAAATATGACTTCAGGAACTTGTTTCGTCCAATTCCGAGAATATTTCCTGTGTATCACTTCTGAAACACAAAAACAGCAGAAAACAGGAAACTGGCACTGTGGCACTTCGTTAATAGGTTAGTTCCAGAAAATGTATAAAAGTGCCACTAAGTGTAACGAAACAATAGGCAAATGGTGTAAAAACAAGCATGGAGCATCAAAAATTATAGATACGTTTGAGACGTATCAAGCATCCCCAAGCTTAACTCCTGCTCGTCCTCGAGTAGGTAAGTGATATAAAAGAATAATTTTTGAGGTGACATGCACCTACACAATCTTGATCATATATGTAAGCATTGGTGAGCTGGGATCAATAGAACTTAAAACATGGGCATGAAAGATATAATCATGACAATAAGAACTTAGCAACCATGTTGTAAACATGCAAATGAACACAAACAAAAGATCATGATAATGAAACAATGAAAGTCACACGTGTGTTCAAATCATAAGGAAAACATACAAAAGGTTTTCAGCTTGTCCTTCAAAGAGAGCAAAACATAAATGCATAGGACACCTCAAAGTTTAAGAGGGCGACTAGATACAAATAATTTAAGAACAAGTGAAACCAACAATATGAGTCAATCAATGAACCTTGGGACAATGCATATCACACTAAGAATGACAACTATGCTCTCTTAATGGTGCATAAAGAAAGAAGGTGGTGACTCAACATAAAAGT
Organism: Dactylis glomerata; assembly: GCA_007115705.1. Taxonomy (NCBI): domain Eukaryota; kingdom Viridiplantae; phylum Streptophyta; class Magnoliopsida; order Poales; family Poaceae; genus Dactylis; species Dactylis glomerata. Next base: position 293,689 of record QXEO01000017.1, on the reverse strand, counting down.
AAAAGAAAGGCCCTTCGCAGAGGGAAGCAGTGATTTAAACATGTGCTAGAGCTTTTCATTTGTAAAACAGAGAGATAAAACTTGATTTTGAGAGGTGGTTGTCTTTGTCAACGACTGGCAATGGGGTTCTTACTATCTTCCATACAAAAATAAAGCAAGTTTTTGAGAGAGAGATTGGCACTTTGGTGCTCTCTTTATAAAACTTGGCACTCCTCCCCACCTTTTCCTTTCACATACCATGGCTAACCGATTCCTTCGGATGCCCACCAACATTCACATTCATTGGAGGAGTGCCTTTTTTCTTTCTTTTTCCCTTTTTCTTTTTCTTTTTGGAATAAGCAATATGGAAGATAGCAAATCCGACCACTACGTCCCCATGAGCTGAAAACAGTGTCACAAAACGAGAAGTATTTTGAAGGTTTTTTAAAAGGTAGCACATGAAATTTTTACTTTGGAATGGCTTACAAATACCATGCATAGGAATTTATAGTGGACACAATGGCAAACTTGGCTTTTAGGAGTTGGATGCACGAGTAGAGCTCATACTCAGTACAAGGCGAGGGCTAGCAAAAGACTGGGAGCGACCAACTAAGAGAGCAATAATGGCCATAATCATGCAAAGCGACAAAGCGACATTAAAAGAAGCATACGATGGCATCAAAAGTCAAAAACTAAATGATCATGAAGGCTAATGGCGACTTTGGAAGAGTCTAACATGTGTGAGCATGCGCCAAGTCAACCCAAATAAAGCATCAAGGAGAAAACCAAAATAATGCTTCCATACAATAAAAACAACGCATAATTTTTTCAAAGGCTCATTAAGCAATCACAGTTATCTGAGACAAGTCATGCTACAGCAAAACCACTAAGCATACTATCAAAAAGATATCAAGCATGACATGAAAAAGCCTAAGCCGCAGTCTACACAAGCTCCTTCTTGTACCACTATTTTGCACAAAGCTTTTTCTCTTTTCCAACACCATTCGAAATTTTTATAAACACCTCTTTTGATGAATACCAATGAAGACCAGAGGCAAAAATACACCTTGATGAGAAGATATGACAAGATCTGAACGCATATCAAGGAGAAAACGAAAACCAAAAGCAGTAGCTGAAAAAGTAGAACGCTCGATTTTTAATAAGAGTGAAAACTAGAGCATTCTTTGCAAATGAAAATGAGTACATCTCCTCCAAAGGAAATTTGTTGGGGTCCAACCATTTATTGCAGCAAACAAACAAACTAAACAAACTAAGAAAACTAAAACAACTGACGCTCCAAGAAAAACACATAGTGCATGAAGCAATAAAAATATAGTTTTTGAAAGGTGACCTGATTTTTGCCGATGAAGAAGGGGTGCCTCGGGGGCATCCCCAAGCTTTGACGCTTGTACTTCTTGGATATTTCTTGGGTTGATGCATGGGCATCCCCAAGCTTGAGCTTTTGTCCATTCTTCAACTCATCTCATCATTCTCCAATCCCTACACTTGAAAACTTCCTTCATACAAAACTAAACACAATTCTATTAGCAACATTAGTGTAAGCATAAAATATATTCAACCTCTTTTAGCTTCAGGTTTCAACCCAAAACCACCACATATAAAGTATATACTACTGTAGCAACTTCCACAAGAGTTCCATGATCAAAAAGAACTCAAAAGAAAGCGATAAAGTGGCAAAAACAAATATTGGCAGAAATCTGTCAAAACTGGACAGCTGATAATGGACGAATTTTTGAGGAATTTTCCGTTGCTCAAATCAAAAAGTGTTCAACTAAGAAAAGTTTGGATATAACCTGGGGCATATGCACAAGAAATCGCAGGTCCAAAAGATAAACAGAGAATTTTCACGAATTTTTACGGTGCAGCACCGAAAACAGTTTCAGGACAGCAATAACCCCAAATCTTTACCTCACTCAAATTAGAGGCTTCTCTTGGCACAAAAACGAAATAAACAAGATAAGGAGCGGTCATTACAGTAGTAATGACTTCGAAGACTCAAATAAAAGAAAAAGTACTGAAAAGTAAACAATGGGTTATCTCCCAAGAGTGCTTTTCTTTAACGCCTTTGAGCTAGGCGCAGAAAAGTGCGAATCAAGTAATATCAAGTGATGAAGTGCTAGGGTCAGCACGTGCCTTACGTCTCCCTTTCTTACCTTTGCTCTTGACTCTAGGAAAGACATGGTTATTGCAAGGTGGAGTAGTAAATGTTATATTGCCTTTTCCCACATCGATAACGGCGCCAAGGAGCTTCAGAATGGATCTTCCAAGTGTGATTTGTCCTTTTCCTACACATTCAATAACAAGGTAATCAGTAGATATCATTCTTCCTAGGATTTTTGTAAAGACTCCTTCAGCTATTCCAAGGGGAGATATGGTAGCATTATTAGTAAGAAAAATTTCTTCTCCTCCCTCAGAAAGCTTCCAAAGGCTCAAAGATTCATAAACATCATTTGGCATGAGACAAAATTCAGACATAATATCACAACGAGCATGAAAAGTTTCACCACTAATGGTGATTTTTATTGTAGGATACCAACTCGAAGGCTCAGAATTTATAGGCACATAATCAAAATGCTGGCGCAAAGTATTGTAGCAAGAATTCAAACTAGCAGTGTGAGTCTCAAGAGTATTAAGTCTATTAAAAATGCACACAAGAGAGGAATCAAAATAGGTTGGCATGCTATAAATTGTAATCAACTTTTTAATAATATTGAAGGCTTGATCTCCATCACAATGAAGGAAATCTCCTTCTGCAGTAGCATCCAAAGCATATCTATAACGAAGAGAAAGTCCAAAGTAAAAGCTACTAAGAAGCAAACTCAAAGTCATTTTAGGTTCAGTTTTTCCATGCCAATCATAAATTCTAGACCAAGCTTCTTTAAAGCTTTCCTCATCTTTCTGCTTAAAGGTAAAGATCATGTCCGCGGGGGACATAGTAGTAGCAACTAAACTAGACATGATAAACTAAGAGCAAAGAAATAACAACTACCAAGGATTCTAATTTTTTTGGGTTTTTGATATAAAGCAATGCAGGTAAAATAAAATAAAGTGAAGCAAAACAAATAACAAAGTAAAGAATGTGTGTGCGAAGAACTCCCCTCGCAGAAGTCTTCTCTCTTCCCCGGCAACGGTGCCAGAAAAGTAGCTGATGCTTCAGGTGAATGTGGCAACAGACAGTCCTTGTGCGTGGTGAATGACCAGCCCGTTGGGAACCCCAAGAGGAAGGTATGATGAGTGCAGCGGCTAGTTTTCCCTCAGTTAAGAAACCAAGGTATATCGAACAGGAGAAGAGAGACGATGACGACTGAAGGTGTTTGTGGAACCTGCACACACACAAACAAATACTTTGTCCCCAACTTGTGATGAGGTTGTCAATCTCACCGGTTTGCTTGAAACAAAGGTTATGAGTGTATCGAGTGGAAAACAGTAGTAATATGCGAGTAAAGTAAACAGTGCGGGAAAAGTAAACAGGTGATTGCAATATGATTAAAATAGGACCGGGGTCCATAGTTCACTAGTGGTGTCTCTCCATAGATAAAATAACATGCTGGGTAAACAAATTACAGTTGGGCAATTGATAGAATAAAGATAACGTGATATGTCAAGAAGATCACTATGAGATTTACTCTGGGCATTACAACAAAATACATAGACCGCCATCCAACTGCATCTATGACTAATAATCCACCCTCGGGGATATCATCCGAACACCCCAAAAGTATTAAGTTGCGAACAACAGATAATTGCATTAAGCAAAGTGTGTAATGTAAACAAAGCATATGCCCTTGAGCATATGAATGTTGTTTTTTCCCTAGTAGCAACAGCACATCTACCACCTTAGAGGTTTCTGTCACTCCCCCAGGTGAAATAGAGACATGAACCCACTATGGAGCATAAATACCCCCTCTTGGAGTCACTAGCAACTACTCGGCCAAGATAGCTACTAACAACGGAGAGCATGCAAGATCATAAACAACATAGAGATAACAAAAGATATAATTCAGTACAGCAACTTAATCATAAACACCAATATTCATCGGATCCCAACAAACCAACATCATAGAATTACATAACGGTGATCTCAATCATGTAGGGCAGCTCATGAGATCTAAACATGAAGCACATGGTGGAGAAGATAACCATCTAGCTACTGCTATGGACCCATAGTCCAAGGTAGACTACTCACTCATCGCTCCGGAGGCAAGCATGGCGATGAAGAAGACCTCCGGTGGCGATTCCCCTCTCCGGCAGGGTGCCGGGAAGAGCTTCTGGACCTTCTCGATCTTCGGGTCGACGGCGGCGGCAGATCGCGATGTATTCTGGAAAACTGATCGGGCCCTTAGGTTTTTCTCATCAGGGGGTATATATAGGCGAAGGGGCGATGTCAGAGGAGAGACCACGGCCCCTCACGTGGGCCCGGCGCGGCCGGGGGGTGGCCGCACCGCCCCTGTGTGTGGGGGCCACGTGGCCCCCCTCCGTCAGGTCTTCGGATGTTTGGGAGCTTCCCCGTAAAATATGACTTCAGGAACTTGTTTCGTCCAATTCCGAGAATATTTCCTGTGTATCACTTCTGAAACACAAAAACAGCAGAAAATAGGAAACTGGCACTGTGGCACTTCGTTAATAGGTTAGTTCCAGAAAATGTATAAAAGTGCCACTAAGTGTAACGAAACAATAGGCAAATGGTGTAAAAACAAGCATGGAGCATCAAAAATTATAGATACGTTTGAGACGTATCAAGAGACACCACTAGTGAACTGTGGACCCCGGTCCTATTTCCATCATATTGCTATCACCTGTTTACTTTACTCGCACTGTTTACTTTACTCGCATACTTCTACTGTTTTCCACTCGATACGCTCATAACCTTTGTTTCAAGCAAACCGGTGAGATTGACAACCTCATCGCAAGTTGGGAACAAAGTACTTGGTTGTGTTGTGTGCAGGTTCCACGTTGCTACTAGCTGAAGACGCGCTAACTCGTTTTTATCGTGAAACGGCGCCCTTGTTGGAGTGTCGCTAAGCCAGTCCGCATCACCTTCAGTTGTAATTGTCCGCTCTTCTCCTGAACGATAAACCTTGGTTTCTTAACTGAGGGAAAACAAGCTGGTATACTCATCACATCTTCCTCTTGGGGTTCCCAACTGGCCGGTTATTTACTCCATCAAATCGGTAGCATCAGGGAGCAAGCTCAAGAGGGTCAACAATAGAGGTGTATTTCGTGCGCAAGAACTCTAAAACATTTGGGAAAGAAGACCCCTTTTATAGTCCTCAAGGAAAACTAGCCGTTTGGGGCGAAACTGGAATTCCCGGTTGAATTCTCGGTTGGACCGGAAATTCTCGGTTGAATTTCCAGTTTAAACCGAGCCTAGAAGAAATCAGTCGAGAAGGTTTTCGGTTGATTTTCGGTTGAATTTCCGGTTGAATTCTCGGTTGAACTAGAAATTCTCGGTTGAATTCTCGGTTGAATTTCCGGTTTAAACCGAGCTCGAAACCAATAGAAAATAACCTCACGAAAAATGCGATAACTTTCACATCCGGACTCGGATTTTAGCAAACTTGGGCTTTTTGAAAAGCTAAGAAAAATATCTATCCAATGGAGACCATAAAACCCAAGATGTAGTAAGAGATAAAATACCAAATAAGAAGAGGTGAAAATCTCTTTTAAGAAAGAACCGGTAAAACCTCCAAACTTGAAAACACGATAAAAGATGCATACGGATTCCATTTTCGATGAACTTGGACTTGTTGGAAAGCTAGCAACAAGCACAAGAACCTCACATGGAGAAACACCAAGAAGCAACAAAGTAGGAAGATGTAAAGTATGCAAAGTATTGAGCTCCCGAAGACGATGTGATCAAGTTACCCAACCGAAGGCCCCTCTTGATAGTGCGGCTATCTATCCTATAACCCGGTCTCCCAACAAACACCTTGAGACTGGTAAAAGGAAAACCTAGCAAGGATAAACCTTTGCCTTGTGCACCCCGCTTGATCTTGATGATGATGCTTCATGCTTCCGTCAAGCCGGAATGCTTCACTTGATCATTGTTGCTTCGTGAAGACTTCCAATATGCTCCCCCATACACCATTATGGGATACCTTCACTAAGGCATATCTTCACAATTCCATTATCACCAAATGGATGACAAGCTTTAAGCATATGATCTTCTCGAGATGCTTATCTTGAAACTTGCACTTTGCAACCTTGATGACAACCACCACTTGATGTCATCCTTTCATGGTCTATATGAAATCTCACTAGTGATGCATATCCATAACACAATACCTAACCCACGTAGACAACACAAATACACATATGTAATGGGTTAGTTCACAAAGCATAATTGACAAACCATACTATACCACAAGACCGATTGGTCTCATGTGGCACATTCCTTATGCTACATGTATTGACCAAACTAGAATCCAATCTTTGATCTTTGCCTTGGTCAAACTTGAATCTTCTCATGCTCTATCACAATATCTTGAGCCACATAAAGAATTCTTCATTTGATTGCATGCTCTAGGTATTAGTCAATCATATCTCAACTCATGAGACCATCATGACCTCGACATAGAGCCATATCTTGAATTCTTCTCATGTAACCAAACTCTCAAGATCTTGAGACTCCTTGGCTTAACACATAAGCTAGAGCATGGATTACATGAGTTCTACACAAGAACTACATCTTTATTTCTTCTTCTTGATCATAATGAATTCATCTCTTCTATTCAATGATCTTGATGCCAATACTTAAGATAAATCTTTATCTTCATGGCATCCAAGCCTTGAATCCAACACATGGACTTCAAGTAATTTCTATGAACAATTCCTTCACAAAAATCTCAATGAAAACATTAGTCCATATGGATTGTCATTAATTACCAAAAACACACTTAGGGGCAATTACCCTTACACTGTCCACCGGCCACTCGACTCCCAATAGCATGTGAGATATCTCAGCAGGCACCGCCGCCACCACCCGCACCATGTTGAGATGAGGGGTTGAGCTGCATCGAGTGCCCCAAACTAGGCTTTGTGCCGCCCTTGCGGCCACAACAATAACCAAGGTCGCTGAAGAAGTCTAGGACCACCACTCTGGCGTCCATCTCTACCGAACAAGCCGCGATGTCTAGGGGCACCGCGACCTCTTGCCGGAGATCCTGCCACGGGAGGAGGAAGAGGCCCCCACCGCTACTTGTCGTGCTTGGGGATGAGAGCCCACTAGTGTTGTCATCCACGCAACCTTTGACCGCGACATCCTTCGACAACGACAGAAGGAGTGGGGGCAGAAGGGAGTAGGAGGCGGCGGCTCTAGTGTTTTGACCGAGCCGCCCCTCTTGGGAGTGATGCAGTGGTTCTTTCAACACGCAACAACTGATTCTAGATATGTGCTTCCGTTTTACAACCATTCGAACCCTCGGTAAAAAAAAAACCCTCAACCCGTACATTTTTTTTGTTAATTTCAGACATCGAGTACACTATAACCTAGATTTAGTTAGGAATCACCAGAAGATTGAACCAACTGTCTAAATTTCGGCAACATGTGTTGTTGGGTCCATATCTCTATTTTTGGTCACCATGCTATTACAAGGTAGTATCCTAAAAAGATACTCCCTGCGTCCCAAAATATAAGGCGCATAAGCTTTAGTTAAAAGTCAACATAGTCTAAGTTTGATCATATTTATACGTAAAATATAGATATTCACAATACTAAATCAATATCAATAGATTCACCAGAAAGTATAGTTTCTCAAAATATCTACTCCCTCTGATCGGAAATAAGTGTCGGTGATTTAGTATAAACTTTGTACTAAGTTAGTACAAATTCAGCGACAATTATTTTTGATCGGAGAGAGTACTTGATATTGTAGATATTCATATTTTTTTTGTATCAACTTGGTCAAACTTAAAAGACGTTGACTTTTAGCTAAAGCTTAGACGCCTTACATTTTGGGATGGAGGGAGTATATTTTTTCAATGAGAAACAAGTGGGTTAATAAAAAGATGTGTTCACAATACAACAAAAATTCAAATCAGTATTACTATTTATGTATGGTTGTATTTTTCCCTTTTGCTCCCTAGTGTGCGTGTGTGTAAAATATGGATTTAAATTTTTGTGGAACTGTGTATTATAACTCACTCAATTATTTCATGTTTTTCCGACTTTTCAGACACACTACCCGTTTTTGTAGTTTGGTACTCCTACTCAGAACGCTTGTAGCACTAGAATCGTTCTCTCTTGGTTAAGGGTCTTCAATCTTATCTGTAAATTATCGGAGATTAGGAGGATCCAATTTCTTTATGTCGGAGGATTTGTCCGTGCAATTAGTAGGACAATGACTGGATATACGGAGTAGTTTTTTTGAAATGCCTGATATAGTTGATTCATATTGTACTGATTTCAAGGTTATGAATGCCACATTATTAGGAAGATAATCTGATTGCATGCAAAACAACTACTCTTGCTCTAGACAAGTTTCTACCGTAACCCCTCTACTTTTTTTCTTTCTATTTTATAATTTACCTATTAGATAAATGAGATTGCCGTAACCCACCGAAATGTCAAACGCAGCCTACGATTTGGTCCCATAATCTCGATAAAGAATGATTATAAGCTAGGAATAATAACCTTGAAATGGCCTAGATGAACACTCATACACGATAGTACCTCTTTGACTGATAAGATAAACGAGATTACCATAATCCACACACCGCAAACAGATAAAACAGAGCTTACGATCTAGTCCTCTACGACTATGTATCTAGATGAAGAATGGTATAAGCTCCGAATAATAACCTTGAAGTAGCCTAGATGAACACTCATACACGATCGTGGCTGGTTTGACTCGTGTGCATACAACACGTGCCTGCACTGGTAGTGAAAATTGGACATTTCGCCTTTCGAGTTTCAGGTTGGGATAGTCGTATTGTTTTCTGCTGGAAGAAAGGAGATGAACCAAATTGGCAGGCACTCTTGCAATTTGGGATTCATGGCCAGCGTTGGCGCCCACCAAGGCACCAACCGGTGACCAAACCAACCCCTCCTCGCCCCATAAAAATACTTGCCAAAACCAGCCCGGGCACTGCCATTTTTTCGTTTCTCCCACCATAGTCAAAACGCCGCCGCCCATCCCCCCTCTCCACCATTATCAGTTTCCCTACTGTGCGCTTGCCTGGCTGGCCGTCTGTCCCCCTGTCTCTCTCGGCGCAGAGGTCAAACCAAAAGCGCACACACACCACCGCCGCGCACCGCCCGCTCTCCAATGGCGGCTCCCTCTAGCCTTCAAAACCACCTCCCATTCCACCCACTCTTCCTCTCGTCCTACTACTAGATCAGGTTTAGAGAGAAGGGGGAGGCAGAGTGTGTCGTGTGCTTGAGCACTGAAGAGGCGAATCTGCCGAGTGCCGGCGCGCGCTTATGGAGGGGATGTGGAGGAAGGCCAAGAAAGCGCTGGGCATCGGCCTCTGCGCGCACCTCCCCGTCGTAGCGGGCGACAGGGAGGACTGCGCCAGCGAGCGGCGCGCGTCCGACGCGTTCTCCCAAGACTCGGCGGCGTTGGCGGCGGCGCACGCGTCCGCGCCCAACACGCCGGCGCAGGCGGAGGCCGGCGCGCTGCTCCGCAGGTCCAAGTCAGGGGCCAAGTCCTCCAAGGTGAGGCCTTTTTCCGCCCTCTCCCCGGCCAAGCCCCTCTAGTCATTACGAGTTAAGATTTGTCATTGGTTTGCGCGCGGGGGGCTATTAGATGTGTGAGATGCTGCGGTGGCATGGAGGCTTCCCCTACCATTGGCTGGGGCCAGGCGCTGATTGGAGCAATGCGGCTTCACCGGTGAAAGATTTAGGTCCAGATGTGGTTCTTCCTGACGGCGATTTTTGGTTGGGAGTGATGTGCGTTTCGTTTTGGATTTATTTTGCTTTGCGTCTAACAGTTTCGTTTGTATGCATCTGATTTTTTAATCATACCATTTTTTTGGGTCTTGAGCTCCACCAGTACTACGAGGTTGGATCTGTCATTTGTTATTCTTTCCCGGAGTTCAAATAATCTAATGCTGTCTCCTCATTTGTCTCTGAGAAAACACGAATCCGTAGATTTTCACAGAAAAGTTTTATCTGTATATTTGATGATTTTGTCGAACTATTCCCTTTTGACATTATTCAAAGAGAAGATTCCAAAGAAATTGCACATGCCATTGACAAAATGATGCTTTTGTGTTAGCCATCTTCTGCACCAATCTATATTTCTCGAAACTTTTCCTGCTGTTATTTAGCAGATATACATTTCTACCGAACTGCAAAAGTTTCCAATTTGTATATTCATGTTCCTGTCATTGCTATTTTTGTCTCTGTATCTTCCGAGGCGCTTTGGTATGGCCAATTCCAATAGCTTTTTGTCTGTGCATATACACAACTTAACGTAAGCTTCATTTCTAGTTTCTCTACCTGTTCCTCCCCGAAAGGGAAAGTTGGCCTCTCTGGTCAACAATATCCACATGGTCACGTGTATCATCTTACCATCACGTTTCTTAATTTGCTAAAGGCGAATCTTCCAACTTGAGAGCTGTTATCCATTACCAGGAATGCTGAATGGCCAGCCTTGCATTAGACTTTATTGGTACTTAATATTGATCATCTTGTATATTACTAGTTGTCATGGCAAGCTCGTGATTTCTTTGAATGGTCCAAGATCTGAATTTTTTCCCTGCACAATTTGCTGTTTTTTTCATGTGGTGATGACAATTCGTTGATTCCTTTATCGATGGGTTCACACCTTTATATTTAATACGTGCACATCTGACTTGGTGAGATATTGTGCATGGAAATGCGCAGAATTGACCGTCAACTTCACGAGGATCTCCTCATTACAGTTGACATTTATCTGCGTGCTGTGAGCTTGACGGTTCTCAATCTGCTTGCTCTGGTCAGAACTCAGAAGTAAAAAATAAACCTTTGTACTAAACATCCCTTTTTTCTCTCTGAAAAGGATGCCTAGCCCCCCGGACTCTTCTCTATTGATGCACACAATGACACAATCGTATTATTAAGAAAATAGACACTAGGTTCATTGATTATTGTGATGCTTACATTTCTTACTAGTGCCTTTGCAAATATTAAATCTGCAATATTTACAAATCGCCTGCCTCGTTGTGTTGAATTTTGTTGGCAAGAAGTATTTTTTTTTGTGAAGCCTCCACTTGTGACATTGTCAGGAAATGATGCCTGAAATAATGTCTTTCTAACTTGTATGAGAGTTGGCAAACTGTACCATTTGGCAAACCATCACAAAACGGGTGCTGATTATTTTTAGGAGAAAGAAATAACTAGGAGCTAGCCTAACTATATTTAGGTGGACATGAACAATTCTGTGTTGACTCTGACATTTGTGGTAGGTATTGTTCCAAACATGTCTTCATTATGCCATTTTATGCTTTGTTTAAAAAAGTAACAGTTCACATCTTTACCTCAGTGCTGACTAATTGTTACATCCATTAAACACTGGATGCCAGTTGAACCTGGATCGTGGTTTAGTCAAGCTCCTAAAATAAACTCAACTTGTTAACCTTTGTTACGTATTGGCAATATCTTTTATTGCTTATTATTTAGCTTTTCATGTGAGCTTCTATTCGGCTTTCTGTATTGATTTTATATAAGAAAAGTAATGAAATAGAATCATTCTTTGGAAACCCTTTGTCCATTCCTAAATTTTTTAGGAAGGACGAACATATATATGGTTCAATGTTGGTACGTTTTGGTGAAAATTATAATGAAAACTGAATGCGTTGAGGCCACCTAACAACAGAGGGGGTGGGCGGCGGGATATACAACCATGCAGTATGGCCTTGAATAAATGCGTCTACTATGCATGAGGTGGATACATAGCTGCAGATCTACGAGTGGGCCGAGATAAGGTTTGGTTTGTCGTATGGTCAACTTGCTGACTTAAGTTTAATTCAAAAGATTTGGTGGTTCTTGTCAAGTTCATTCATTTTCAGAACAGTAGGCTAGTTAATGAAGGTAGGTTCTTGTTAACAGCCCCAATCACATATACTGTAACAAGCTTATAGGGAACCATTCTTATATTAAGTTGAATGAGTTAGATCATGTGCTGAATCAGGAGTACTTTCACTGCTGATTTTGAAGCTTTAGGATAAATGTCTCATAATACTGAATAGGTTTAATTACTTGCATATTGCTTGAAAAACAACTTTTTAGTATGACGAGTCTGCTCTGCTAGAGTGCTAGACAGACTGGGCATATTGTGTATGTTCCATTTGAACTATTCAATATTGTGAAACATGGATAGATTCAAAATTAAATGTGTACATTTTGCAATGTTGATAACAGCCTTTTCTCAAACTGCTACTTATCCTATAAATATTTCAAGTGATCATTGTTTTTGGAGATTATGTCTCCATAATTGTTGAAGATTTTCCGTGTTACTTCTGTTTGGCTGTTTTTAAGGATAAATTCTGAAGGCCTATGGTTAAATTAATACTGTCTTCTGTTTCTTTTTTAACAGAAAACGTGCGCAATATGTTTCGATTCCATGAAGCCTGGTCATGGCCAAGCCCTCTTTACCGCTGAATGCTCTCACATGTTCCATTTTCACTGCATCTCCTCCAGTGTAAAACATGGAAATTATGTATGCCCAGTCTGCCGAGCAAAGTGGAAAGAGATACCATTTAATCGCTCACTATCTTCTATTGTACCTCGTGGAAGAAGTGGGTTGAATGTGAACCAAGCTCGATTACCCCAACCAGATGGCTACATGGCTCTTCTCCGACAGGTTCCAAACCGCCAGCGGGAAGCACCCGTCTTGCGTACTTCTGAGCCATTAGAATTCAACGATGATGAACCTTTGCAGCTCATGGAGGCTGTTGGCAATTGTGATGTTGGATCTAGTAGAACTGTTGAAATGAAGACATATCCAGAGTTCTTGGCCATTCCACAGTCATCATCTCAAGCTGATTTTGCTGTTCTGATCCATCTGAAGGCCCCATGTGCTAACCAAGAGCAGGTCACAAGCAGACCGGTTAATGCATCCTCAGTTGGGTACCCTTCATCTCGTGCTCCTGTTGATCTTGTTACCGTGCTTGACGTTAGCGGGAGTATGGCAGGAACCAAATTGGCATTATTAAAGCGAGCAATGGGTTTTGTTATTCAACACCTTGGTCCATCTGATCGACTTTCAGTCATTGCTTTCTCTTCGACGGCTAGAAGGTTGTTCCATCTCCGGCGGATGTCACATTCTGGCCGACAGCAGGCCTTGCAGGCTGTTAACTCACTTGGTGCTGGTGGTGGCACAAATATTGCTGATGCCCTGAAGAAAGCTGCTAAGGTTATCGAGGACCGCAGTTATAAGAATCCAGTATGCAGTATTATTCTGTTGTCAGATGGTCAAGATACCTATAACATTTCGTCAAATGTTAGGGGCACTCGGCCTGATTATAGGTCACTTGTTCCATCTTCCATTCTAAATCACACTGTGGGCATAGCGCCTGTCCATGGGTTTGGTTTTGGAGCAGATCATGATTCAGATGCTTTGCACACAATCGCCGAGGCCTCTGGTGGCACATTTTCCTTTATTGAGGACGAAGGTGTGATTCAGGATGCATTTGCTCAGTGCATTGGTGGGCTTCTCAGCGTTGTTGTTCAGGATATGCGCTTAACTATGGAGTGTGTGCATGCTGGTGTTAAGCTTTGTTCCATCAAATCTGGTAGTTACTTGAGTAAGGTGGCTGGAGATGGGCGAAATGGTTCAATTGATGTTGGGCATCTCTATGCTGATGAGGAGAGGGACTTTTTGCTGTCTGTGAGCTTTCCAGAATCCCATGAACAACATACCACAATTTTGAAAGTTGCCTTTTCCTACAGAGATCCAGTGACAAATGAAGGTGTCAAGATCCAAGGTTACGAGGTGAAGATCCTGAGGCCAAAATCACCCACATCAGAACCTGTCTGCATGGAGGTTGATCGTGAGAGGAACCGAGTCCGTGCCGCTGATTCCATTGAGGCTGCAAGGGCTGCTGCAGAGAGAGGTGTTCTTTCTGATGCAGTGGATATTCTTGAGGACTGCCGGAGGATATTGTTGGAGTCCTTTTCAAGCCAGAATGGAGACCGATTATGCATGGCCCTTGATGCAGAGCTGAGGGAGATGCAGGAGAGGATGGCTAGCCGGCAACGCTACGAGGCTTCAGGGAGGGCATACCTGCTGTCTGGACTGAGCTCGCATTCTTGGCAGAGAGCCACGGCGCGCGGTGACTCCACAGACAGCAGTACGCTTGTCTACTCCTATCAAACACCATCCATGGTTCAAATGTTGCAGCGCTCACAGAACCAGTTGCCCTCACCTCAGGTCCCAAGGCCTCAGATCATCGTGCCAACACGTTCATTCATGCAGAAACCTCAGCCAAGGTAGAAGGTAGCTCACTGTTATCTTGTGAAGCAAGCGCGTGGATAACCGTGAAGAAACAACATTGGTCCAATTGCTTAGTAGGTCGAAATGTAGTGGTTTAGTATCCATTTTTTGTTTTCCTTGTTTGAGTCGTGGTGGCGGTATACCAGAGATGGTGGGGCGGGCTTGGAGGTATATATGTTCCAAGGGGTATACTGGAGAGGGGGGAAGTTGGGGCTTTTCGGTCGTAAATACATTGTGGGGGGTATACTCCTGTGGTGTGGAAGGAATAAGGTCTGGGAAGTAAGTATGATGGGGGGCTGGAGAAATGGTATAAGAGCTTCAAGGGAGAAGGGTCTAGGTAGGTAGGTAGCTCAGTTCGTCCCCAAGTTTCTTTAACGATGAATTCTTTCCATTTGGTATTTGGTAATGTAGATAATCGGGTCTGGTCTGATGGAACCTTGCGAAATTTTGATTTTTCGGGGTGCAATGCGATGCAATTCTATGATCCAGAATTCCAGATTATTAATTTTGTCCACTGTTTGGTGGTCGCTGATGTTCTGCTTAATGGCGTTAAGGCGCATTGCAAGTTACTCTAGAGTATCAAATGTTCAGCTGATTTGATTTGATCCTTTATTTTTCTGCATTGACGATCTGGGCACGACTGGTCAGACTATTGCACACGCACAAATTCTATGATTAACCTTTGGATATCTGCTATGCATATTCCTCCTTAAAATAACATCAAAGTAATCTAACGGACCGATGCATTTTTTCAGTTGCATCTCATGTATAAATAGTAAAATTTCAGTTGCACAGTTGCAACCCTGTGTGCAACTGAAAAATATCAGTAGCAACTCATGTTCCAACTTATGGCTGACACAAATCATAACACAATCCAGTGATCTAGAGCCATCTGAGAATTAACAAAACTCAAAGATTTGAACTATATATACAATGTCATTTGGCAACAATGACCCTACCTGTTTTTGACAAAAGATAAAATAAAAGTTGCCGATGGTGGTTTTTCTCGTTAATAATAAATACATTGACGCAGATTGCCATCCACATGAACGAAGTAAAAAACTAGACATCAGTATAAGCGTTGATCACTGTTGAAGGCTGAACAAATTAACTGTCATTAAGTAAAAAAGTTCAAGAGGGCACTGTTAAAAATATTAAAATTCCATGATTATGAACCTTTGGATTTTTTGTCTAATTTTTCTTAAAAATAGGAAAATTGTATTTATTTTGGCTAATCACCTTACGAAGGGGCCATTTCCGCTTTCAAGAACACTCTTCTTATCTTGTAAATGTGCACGTGCAACGCACGTCTTAACTCAAAAACATTGTACTTAAATAAAAAATGTTGGCTTTTTAGCACAACATGCAATGGTAACGAGGAATGACACTACTCAATGATTAACCAAAGATCAACAACATGTAATGGCTAAAATTTGAGCTTAGCTGATATTATACTTAAATCATAAACCGAAGAAACCTTGCATGCCCAGTGCATGCAGTAGAAGCTCCCTGACATATTATATAAGAACACCGATACGTTTGTCAGATCTTTACCCCTCTAAAATATAGCTGATGCTAGAGTTTGTACATCACTCTTCAAATAGAATACAACATATGAAGAATGTTGTCAGTACATCACATATGATATCCACACTATAAACTCAATCCATCTTCGAAAGCTTGCGTGCTATGCACTCGAGTGTTTCGACTGAAAATATATTCAAATATGTGTTATTTTTCATGTAAAGTATTTCTTAACAACTCTGGTAGAGAGCTAGTCACCATCAATTCACCAGGTTGCATAATCAACTTGTTGTAGTTTCAGCGGGTGTAGGCTTCCGTTGTAAGGAATCACATGTTTAAGCTTTCCAAAATACTGTAAGCCACTGCACAAAAGTATTCAATGATTATGTAAGGAATCATAGATTAACTTTGTAACAAATTAGGCGCATAAATATGAAAGTAGAAATGGCCGAAAGATTAAACATACCTTCAGGAAATATGGTGGTACACTATCAGTCTCAATGTAAAAGAAGTTTTTGCACCAAACTTGCCTATGAGCCCTTGACCATCCATAGGACACAAGATGCTCAGGCATTCTTGGCTCCACCTTAGGTGAGAAAGTGCCAACCATATAATATGCACCTACAGACCTGGATTTCTTTAAAAAGACCTGGAAGTATCAGCACTATCCAGAGCATTGTTGTGACAATCTGGCCAGATGTCATTTTACTGAATCTTTGAAATGAAAGATAACAAAGGCTTCAATTTGTACTTTTATTAATTTCTGCTTCTCCAGTTTGTACTTTGCTCACTGGAATAATCTCCTCGGGCCGAACTTGACCAGAATGGCGCATAGGCAATCTTCAAGTGTATATGTGCTATGTGATTTAATGAGTGAAGAAACTCCAACGCAAATATTTCAACACTTGCATGACAGCTGCAGATGATGCTCTTGGAAAATGCCAAGAACAATATGAAATCATTACGTATTATTGTGGCAGGAAATCATCAGTTCCCCACTATATGAAATGCAAGAATGCCTGCACAGAATAATAGAATGATTACTGCCTACTGGTATCAACAACTGCACAGAGTAATAGGTATGCAATAGAGCCACACTCATCAGAACGTGGTGTAGAAGCGCCCGTTGGATACATAAAAACATCACTACAGCCCACAGTAGCATCAACACCTGAATACCTCAAACATTGGTAGAGATTTATATAGCAATATTTTGTATGTAAAGCAAACAACATGATGTTACAGATTACCGTACCTGCTGTATGATTAGGCGTCCCATCTTCATATGTTTGGAATGAACATAATTAAGGAATTTCGGATGCATAGGTCGGCTGAACCTCTGGATCCGATCCTACAAATTCATTGCAGAAGATAAATCAGTATTCCATAGATAATTTTGCCAGACGGAAACACGCATCCAGTATGTTGCGAGTTAAGAACAGCTGACCTCCTGCAGGTGATGGCGGCTACCTGCGTGTGATGGCGGGCCTGCTGTATGAGGCGGGGGCCGGCTACGGCATGCAGCCTGGGCGGCCTGGCGTCGTGCGGCATCATGCGGTAGGGAATGGGAGGATTGGTGGTATCTCCAGCGGACCGATCCATTTCGGTGTCCGAATCGGTCTGAATTGGTCCGTTTGAGTCGGGCCGCGGACAACAAAAACGTGCCTGTCCAGATGGGTGGGTGGAGGGGGGGGGGGACCCAACGGGATGACGCATATTTTTTTTGCCCTGACGGGTGGGCCATTTTTTCCATTAACATAGATATTTTACATAGTAAAAAACCCGAAAAGAAATAGAAAAACATAGAAATGATAAAACCCTAGCCTAAACTAGGGTTGTGGTGTCGCGCCGCAGGGCCTACTCGTCGCCGTCATCACCGGAGAGGTCGATGAAGGGCCCCTGCGGCCATGGCCAGTAGGCTATGGGCGGCGGTGGAGGCCCTGGTTGGGGGGGGGGGATCGGCGTCCCGGGAGCCCAACCCAGGATAGGCAGCGCGCCCGCCGGCCACCCTGGTGCAGTTTCGGGCCAGGCGTCCCATGGCTCCGCCCTGGCCTCTCGAGGTGGCCTAGCCGGGGGAGTGCGCGGTGGCTGCATCGGCGGTGGCCCAGGTGGTGGTGGCGGCACCACCGAGAGAACCAGAGCGTCCACGAGCTCTGGGAACGCCCTCATCTCCGCCCTTCTCTCCTCCTCCTCGCTACTGAGGACGGCGACGGCGAGCTCCTCCTCCTCGGTGAGCTCGGGAGGCATTTGGTAGACCTCGCCGCGGTCGGCAGCCTGAAAATAGTGGTAGACGACATGGTGGATCATGTCATCTGTGTCATCACGGATCACTCGGCCATTGTATATCTGGCCGAAGACCTCGCCGCTGACACGAGGAGGCGGTGGCGTCTTGGCGTCATCCTCGCCCTCATCCTCGAGCTCGTCGTCCTCATCGTCAGAGAAGACGATGGGCTCCCAGTTGCGGTCCCAGTCGATGTCGCCGAGGTAGCCGGCTCGCCTGTCTCGCCTGACTTGGAGAAGGTGTCCCAGTTCGGGGACTCGATGTCGAAGGCGGGATCGCGGAGCAGGTGCCTGGGGAGGAAGGCCCGCCACCGGCGT
This sequence comes from Dactylis glomerata, assembly GCA_007115705.1. NCBI lineage: Eukaryota > Viridiplantae > Streptophyta > Magnoliopsida > Poales > Poaceae > Dactylis > Dactylis glomerata. The sequence continues at coordinate 275,150 of QXEO01000017.1, read as the reverse complement.
ATCTCCCACCGGCGCTCTGGCCCGTCACGCGGGACGGGCGGCACGAGCACACAACGGCTGTTGAGGTGCCACCGCGCCAGGAGGTTCATGTCCGGCCAAGGGACGGGTTCGCGGTCGGCGAAGAGCTGGCGAGCCAACTTGACCGGCACGTAGACGCGGTCGCGCAGGGGCCGCGGTGGACGCAGAGGCCTCGCCGTGTTCGGGGCGCGACATGGATCTGACCGTTGCGGAGACGCACGCAGGCGAAGGGCGGAGCTGACGCGGCGGGGGCATCCGGCGACGGTCCCGTTCCCGTTCCCGGTCCCGGCCCCGCGAGGCCAATCCAGATGCCTCGCCGTCGTGCGTGGTCTTCCGGCTGAAGGGCCAGCGGCCTTTCATGGTGTGCTCGTAGGGTGTGGAGGCGCGGCGGCGGCTGGTGTGGGTGGCTGGCGTGCGAGGGGGTTCCCTTTATAAAGGTGTAGGACGCGTTCCGCTGGCCGCTCGCCGCCCAGTGCAGTCATCGAGGCGTCAGCATTGAAGGCCGGCGCAGACGGCCAGGGGCGGCATCAATTCAAGGCTAACGGCGCGCAGGACGAGGCCGAAGCGGCGGCTCAGAGTGGCCAGTACCCGCGGTGGAGAAGACGGGTCGAGGCAGTGCGACTGCCAGGTAGGGTCGTGCCGGACACGAGGAGGCACGCGCGGACACGTGCGCGGACCGCTCGCTTATCCGCGTTGACCCATCTCTCCCATATTTGGGCCGGGAATGGGTCGGCCGGACCGCGTCTGTCCGTTTGCGTCGGCCCGCCGGGGTGTGTTTTCCCCCATTTTCCTGTCCGCGTGGACGCGTTCGGACGCGCGCTGGTCGAATGGGTCGGCCCGCTGGAGATGCCCTAACTGGTGAGTCCATGTGTCCGTGTGTTGTCCGTTCGGGTTGTTTTAGCGTTAATCACAGGTGTCTTTTAGGTCATTAGATATTATAAGGTTAAGATTTGTTAGATCTACCCCTCTCTCTTTTTATATTTATATAGAGGGAAGCCTAGAGCTCAGTCAACTGAGATCTCAGTCAACTAACTCAGCGAGCGTGCAATCACCGACTCATTGTCGTTCAAGTTGCCTAAATGCCCTCCAACCATTGAAGCTGGGCTGCGTGCGTTTGTTTTTTTCTTTTGCTTTTCCTTAGCTTGTCCACGTACTGTTAGAGGACCATGTTGTTGCTGTAAGGTGTCTGTTTGGAGCGTTGGACTTCGGACTCACGATCCATGTTACCTAATATATGTGTTGTTATTCTCCATCAAGAACAACAACAGTGTCACACTCAAGTACTTATAGGAGAAAATTAAAGGGCAAAAACAACACAATACGATATAGGTCACATTTGGGTGTTCAATTAAAAACAACTATATTGAAGGATCACAATAGCTAAGATGTTTAATTGTTTGGTATCTTTTTCCCAGTTACAACCTAGATGTAACTGCAAAAAATGTTCCAAGTTCTAACCTATGTGAAATTGGAAAAATCATAGTTGCAACCCACATGTAACTCAAAAATTCCCTGTTGCATCCCGCGTGTAACTAGAAATTTTTTAGTTGCATCCCACATGTAACTCGAAAATTGTCAGTTGCAACCCATATGCAACTAGAAAAAATTGTAAGTTGCAACCCAAGTGTAACTCAAAAATTGTCAGTTACAACCCATGTGCAACTCAAAAATTGTCAGTTGTAACCCACGTGCAACTCGAAAATTATCAGTTGCAACCCACGTGCAACTCGAAAATTGTCAGTTGCAACCCACGTGTAACTCAAAAATTGTCAATTATAACCCATGTGCAACTCGAAAATTGTCAGTTGCAACCCACATGCAACTCAAAAATTGTGAGTTGCAACCCACATGTAGGTCGAAAATTGTCGGTTAAAACCTATGTGCAACTCGAAAATTGTCAGTTGCAACCCACATGTAATTCAAAAATTCTCAGTTGCAACCCACATGCAACTCGAAAATTGTCATTTACAACCCATGTGCAGCTCGAAAATTCTCAGTTGCAACCCAGACGCAACTCGAAATGTCAGTTACAACCTATGTGCAACTCGAAAATTCTCAGTTGCAACCCATGTGTAACTCACAAATTCTCAGCTTCAAGCCACGTGCAACTGGAAAATATTTAGTCGCAACCCACTTACGACTCCCTAGGTTTGCACAAAAAATGATGCAATCTAATTATTTCTCAGTCACAACCCATGTGTAACTCAAAAAATCTCTAAGCACGCGAATCATGAATCAATCCAATATTTTTTTCCCAACTGAAAGTTATGTGCAACTGAGAAATCTCGGTTACAACCCATGTGCAATTGCATATGCAACCACGAATCACGATGAAATCCAATTGTCTTGATAGTTTTCTCAGTTGCAATACACATACAAAATGAAGAAAAAAGAGAGCAGTTTCAAGTCATGCACATACATTGTTCATGGCGGAAACCGGCGGAAGTTCTCAGGCCGGCGGAGTTCCGAAGGGGCAGAAGATGGATGTCAACGCGCTTCTGCGGAATCTACGGATCAACGAGGCAGAATTCGATGATCTGGTGATTGACGAGGAGGTGAGCATCGATGAGGAGCCGTCCTTGCTAGCGATCGCTCGTGTTCTGACCGACAAGTCGTTCAGCACACCGGCTTTTGAAGAAACGGTGAGATACGCCTGGAATTTGGCACAAGGTGTCAAGTTTCGTGCTGTTGGAGATAACACCTTTATCCTGCAGTTCAAGTGCTTGGGAGATTGGACAAAGGTTGTGGAGGAAGGCCCGTGGCTGTTTCGAAGCAGGGGATTGTGATCAAAGGCTATGATGGGTATACGAAACCATCAACAATTGTCTTGGACAAGTTGCCAATCTAGATCCAGATCCATGATGTGCCGGAGGCGTATCTGAGGCCTGATATTTTGCAGAACATGCCAGGAAGAGTGGGGAAATTTGTCTCACGCGACACAGAAGGAGTGGCAGAGGGTAACTATGTCAGGGTGCGGGTTGAGATAGACGTCAATAAACCACTCGAGAGATTCACCTCAGTAATTCGCAAAGGGAAGAGAGATGTGTTTCTGGTTAAATTTGAAAAGATCCCCAAATTTTGTGAAGTATGTGGCCATCTCGGTCATGAATTCATGGAATGTGGCAATGGCTTTCACAAGGAGGAGGATCGTGTTTTTGGAGAGTGGATGATAGCTGATCCACCAAGGCGTGGTCGAGGTCGTGGCCGTGGAGGATTCAGTAACCGAGGAGCAAGAGGAGTAGGAGGACGTACAGGCCCTGGGCGGGGTCGTGGCCAGCAGCGTGCTTGGGACTCTTCCAATGCCAATGTTGCTGAGGTCGACGATGACAGGGAGTCTGGAAAATCTGCACGTAAGAGATTGGAGCTTGGGGATAGTAATATACCAAGACAAATATCAGAGGAGCAACTTGCCTTAGCCCTAGTACCAGGTGAAGGGGAAAAGGAGCAAGTGGAAGAAGATGAGGAGATGGAGGAACCGGGGACTGTTGCAAAAGAGTCTCCGATCAAAATTCAAGATAAGAAGAGGTTGAAGAAAGCTGGTGAGGAGGAATGCACTAACAATATTGATGGATCGGCGGGCCCTCTCGAAGGGTACCGCCGGGAGCAATGATTATCTGTGGCTGGAACTGCCGGGCGGCAAACTCACCCTCGGCAGTTCGATCGCTCCTAGATCTAAAGGAGCATGTGAGACCAGACATCCTCTTTTTGTCTGAAACTCACCTGAGTAAGGGGAATGCAGAGAATTTACGTCGTAAGTTAGGTTTTGATTTTATGAGTATAGATGAGAGTGATGGAAGATCTAGAGGACTTGTAATGTTCTGGAAGGAAGATAATAAAATGATTTCGGAGTATGTGTCTGCGAATTTCATTGACATTGTTTTTGAAACGACTAATGGCATTCAATGGAGATTTACAGGGTTCTATGGAGAACCTGCTTGGGAGGATCGTCAACAATCTTGGAGTAGCCTACGTGATCTGAGCACTAGGCCTCTACTCCCCTGGCTGGTCATTGGAGATTTTAATGAAATCCTATATTCTGATGAGAAGGAGGGTGGAAATCCGCGACCTGCTCGCATGATGCAGGAATTTAGGGATTGTTTGATGGACTGTGATCTGCACGACATGGGGTATCTTGGCGATAAATTTACCTGGAGCCGGGCAGAGGTGAAGGAGAGGTTAGACCGGGCGGTTTGCAACACGGAGTGGCGTACGCTATTTCCAATGGCGGCGGCAAGTAATGAGCAGCACCATCGGTCTGATCACCGACCGGTAGTAGTGGATACTGAATTTCATGATGAAAGTCTGATACGGAGGAGAAGTGGAGGGAAGAAATTCGAAGCTCGTTGGTTGGCTGAGGAATCAGTGAATGAGATAGTTAAAACGGCATGGGAGAAAGCCAAACTCCTGGGCATTGCTCCGTCGTTAGCTCAACGCACCTCTGCAGTTCATTCAAACTTGCATGAATGGGACCGTACCACTTTAAAGGGACCAAAGAAGAGAATTGCTAAGTTGAAAAAGGAGCTTGAGCAGCTGCGTAGGGGTGCTGTTACCCCAGATTCCATTGGAAGACAGAAAGAGATCAAAGTCCTTATTGAGAACTTATTAGAACAAGAAGAGATTTACTGGATTCAAAGGGGGCGTGCAAATTGGCTTATGCATGGTGATAGGAATACTTCCTATTTTCACAATGCAGCAACGGCACGCAAGAAGAGAAATTTAATTCGGAGGCTCCTTGATGATACAGGAGTGTGGAAAGAAGGTACTGATCTCAACAGTCATGTTGTGAATTATTTTACTAATCTCTTCACGTCGGAAGATACAGGAAATAATGCAGGTGTGCTGGAGGCGGTGCACTCTCGGATTAGTTCAGCTATGAATGAAGTCCTCTTGGCTCCATACACGGCTGAGGAAGTTAAGAAAGCTCTTTTCAGTATAGGCGATCTAAAAGCACCTGGTCCGGATGGTTTACATGCTATCTTTTACAAGAGGTTTTGGCATCTCTTGGGAGATGATCTGATACATGAGGTGCTTAAAGCTGTGAATAATTGTGAAATTCCAGATGGATGGAATGATACCACCATTGTAATGATACCTAAAGTTAAAGCCCCAGAGAAAGTGACTCAATTCAGACCTATCAGTCTATGCAACGTGGTGTACAAGGTAATATCCAAAATGCTGGCGTCAAGACTCAGGGGTCTTCTTTCTGAGATCATTGGACCAACGCAGAGTGCATTTGTTCCTGGGCGTCTTATCACAGATAATGTATTGGTGGCGTATGAATGTTTTCATGCTATCAAGAAAAGGAGGCAAGGAAAGAAGGGTTTTTGTGCGGTCAAGCTAGACATGCATAAAGCCTACGACCGGGTAGAATGGGGTTTTCTGGAGAAGGTGATGCTAAAAATGGGTTTTGATCGACGTTGGGTCAAACTCATTATGAAGTGTGTGATGACAGTTCGGTATAGAGTCCGTATTAATACCGAAGAGAGTGAAAGTTTTACACCGTCAAGGGGATTACGACAGGGGGATCCTCTCTCACCGTACTTAAATCTGCTGTGTGCGGAGGGTCTGACGGCTTTGATAGCAAAAGCTGAGCTAGAAGAGCAGCTCGTTGGGGTGAAGGTCTGTAGGGAGGCGCCTGCTATTTCAAACCTCCTATTTGCAGATGATTCTCTTATTCTAATGCAAGCAGATCACGGGAATGCGAACTGTCTGAAAAGAATCCTTGATGATTATTGTACTGCGTCGGGCCAGATGATTAGTGTGGACAAATCAAGCATATTTTTCAGCCCAAATACTAGGGTTGAAGAGAGAGCTGATATTTGTACCACTTTGGACATTTTGACCGAAGCATTGACAGATAAATACCTGGGTCTCCCGGCTATTGTAGGAGCTGATCGGAGTGATTGTTTTCAGTTCCTGGTAGACCGGATCTGTAAAAGGATAATTGGATGGAAGGAGAAACTGTTATCAGCAGGGGGGAAAGAGGTGTTGCTCAAAGCAATAGCACAAGCTATACCATCATACGCGATGTCGGTCTTTAAGATTCCTCAAAAAATTTGTCAAGGAATCATAGCAGCGATGTCAAAGTTCTGGTGGGGAGATGGTGCTAATCAAAGGAAGATGCATTGGTTGGCTTGGTGGAAGATGTGTGTGCCAAAATCAAAAGGAGGTATGGGTTTTAGAGATATCCATTGTTTCAACTTAGCTTTATTAGCAAAACAAGCGTGGAGACTAATAGAGGATCCAGATTCTCTATGTGCAAAGGTTCTCCGAGCTAAATATTTCCCATCAGGAGATTTACTTAATGCTGAGATGAAGAAAGGTAGCTCGTTTACTTGGCAGAGTATATGGGCAGGCTTACAAACTTTCAAAAAAGGGCACATTTGGAGAGTTGGACAAGGTACATCAATTAATATTTGGGAGGATGAATGGATCCCAAGTAGCCACTCAAGGAAGGTGATTACACAAAAGGGGCAACATATTCTTACAAGGGTAAATGAGCTCATTGACCCGACTACTAATACATGGGATGCAGACTTGGTGAATCAGACGTTCTGGCCTGTTGATGCAAGAAGAATACTGGCCATTCCATTATCTGCACACATGATGGAAGATTTTGTTTCCTGGCACTTCACCAAAACGGGCATCTTTTCTGTCCGATCTACTTATTTTGTAGAATGGGAAAGCCAGTTTGGCCACAGAGTAAATCGTTCGGATGATGGACCAATGAATGATCACCCGATGTGGGCTATGATATGGAAATTGAGAGTTCCTAGCAAGGTTAAAATCTGCATATGGCGGATTATGCAGGAGACGCTACCATGCAGGGTGGTTTTAGCCAACCGACATATGAGAGTTAGCCCCCAGTGTCCGTTGTGTCTCATTGGAGCTGAAGATATTAAACATCTTCTGTTTGAATGCCAGAGAGCCCGCCAGGTATGGGATCACCTGGGACTGGGGCAGGTAATTGATAACGCATGCGCTATTGATCGAGCGGGACAGGCGGTCCTTGAACATATCCTTTACAATGAGGTCCATGTGCTGTCGTCTTTTGGAAATGCGAGTATCCCAGAGCTTGCTGCGGTTACTGCTTGGTATTTGTGGTGGGAAAGGTGCAAGGCAACAAAAGGCGAAGCTTTACCGGACCCGGAGAGGACAGCAAGGGCGATAGACGCCCTATACTCAAACTACTTCGCTGCAAACTCCCCGAAGGCGAAACCGAAGAGGGAAGGCTGGGTGAAACCGCTCAGTGATCACGTCAAGGTTAACGTGGATGCCTCATTCGATGCGGATCAATTGAGAGGCACAACTGGAGCGGTGATTCGGGACTGCAAAGGCAACTTTGTTGCGGCATGCAATACAAAACTGGACTTTGTTATTGATGCGTTATCTGCTGAAGCGCATGCTCTGAAACAAGGTCTAATCCTTGCAGAGACAGTGGGATGCAACCGTATCATCATGTCATCAGATTGTATTGATGTGATCAAAATCATGCAGGACAGAGGTAACTCAAGCGGCGTTGCGGCGGCCGTCTTTGATGATTGCTACCATCTATCTTCAAATTTCTCGAGAGTGTTGTATGAACACTCTTTTCGGGAAGCTAATACAGTAGCTCATGAACTGGCTAGGCTTGCCAGAGGATCGACCACTCAAGTTTGGCTTGATCAAGCCCCAAGCTTTCTTTTACCTCTGTTGCGATCTGATGTAACTCTTATAACTGATAAATAAAGGTGGTTTTTATGTTCAAAAAAAAAAGTTTAACAATACAGCACACACAAAAAAGGGAAAAAAAAACCAGAAAAGAGGCCACGTACCGCAATGTTCATGGCCAGCTTCAAGCCTGTAGCCCAGAACAAATGCTGCAACCAGCCCACGAGACAAGGAAACAACACACATCATGCACGCCTGGGCAAAAAGAAAAGCTACGTACGCGGACGGAAAGCAACAGCTAATTAGAATTCACGTATCTTGATGCAGTATATCTAATGGTTGAAAAGGTGACTGAGATTTAGCTAATTCTCGGGCGACTGAGAATTAGCAAATCCGTTTATATAGATATATAGATTAAAAAGGGCGCATCTAGGGCTCAGTCACCTGAGATTTAATTAAGTCTCAGTCGATTACCTCGTACGGGCATTGTAATCACTGATCCCGGTTGCTTTCTATGTTCATTTGCCTGTAGTCGTTTTTGGTGGGCTCCAACCGTGCGCTAGTTGGGCTGCAATACGTGTCTTTTTCTATCTCGTAGTCTGTCCAACACTGTTTGAAGGTTCGAGGGCTTTGAGGCCAGAGTTATTGTTTAAAATTTCATTTCTAAACTTGGGGCTACCGATGCACAAGTTGTAATTATCTATGTTGAGGAACTCACGCTTGCATGTGGTGTTCGTCTATCTAGGAAAAATCAGTAACAAAAAGATATGTACCGTTAGCTCACTGAAAAATTCTTAGTTGCAAAAAATGTGAAACATTTTTTTTAGAATGCAAAAACAATCTAGTTGCAATCGCGTGTAACTAGAAAGAACCTAGTTACAACCCGTGTACAACTTGATAAATCTCAATTGCAACCCATGTGTAACTAAAAGAAGCTCAGTTGGAGCCCAACTGCAACTGCAAATAACTTGGGCTGTGTGCATCTTTGTTATGCAGAGGCCGGATGTAAACTTAAAACTTTTAAGTAATAAAGCGCTCTTTATCAAAAAAAAAACTGCAAATAACTTAGTTGCAACCCAGGTGCAACTAGGAATTATAGTTGCAATCCATGTGCAAGTCAGAAAAATCTCGGTTATAACTCATTCGCAACTGGAAAAATCTCAGTTGCAACCCACATGTAACTCAAAAAATTCCAGTTACAAACCGCGCGCAACTCGACAAATCCCAATTGCAATCCGCACGCAACTGCAAAAATCTCAGTTGTAGCCCACTCGTATCTTGGAAAAAATCTAAGTTGCAACCCACATGCAACTATAAAGCGTAGTTGCAACCCACATGCAACTCAGAAAAATCTCTGTTACAACCCACTCGAAACTAGAAAAATCTCAGTTACAACCCACGCGTAACTCAAAAAATCCCAGTTACAGCCCGCGTACAACTCGATAAATCTCAGTTGCAACCCACGCGCAACTAGGAATCGCAGTTGCAACCCACGTGCAACTTAGAAAAATTCCAGTTAACCCACGCGCAACTAGAAAAATTACAGTTACAACACACATGCAACTAAACAAATCTCGATTTGCAACTTAACTCGTGCTTTCAATTATTTATCCATGCAATACAGTCGAAATCTTAGCTACATACTGTTGACTTCAAAAGTTAACACGGGAGGACAAAGAAATACAACAAACCATTTGAAAAAGCCACACACCACAAACTCAAAGACACGGTTGCAAACCCAACAGCCCATTACAAAGCAGCAGGCCAGCAGCCATGGCGAACAGCCCACAAAAAAGAATCTCGGCCTACGGAAACAAGAAAGACACGTGGGACGCAAAACGACAGCTTACACGAATCTTGGCATAGCAAATCCAATGGATAAAGAGGTGACTGAGATTTAATTAATTCTCAGGCGTCTGAGAATTAGCAAATCCGGATTAAAAAACAGCAGAACAGCTGCCAATTACTTCAAATAAAACCTGCATTCATGGATCACGTATAGAACTTTTATACAGTATAGAAGGCTTAAACAAGTAGGCGTCACAAAAAGAGCAAGATTCAGAACATTGAGAAAGAAGAAAGACTAATTCGATGGACACTTAACCCGTTAAACCTAGATGTGTGTAATTAGAAATCATAAAACCCTAGCAACGACGCCACCGGATCCCTCTTGCGCTCCGCCGTTCCCGGGCTTCAGAAACTTCCTCACCGGCAAAGGCCACCCGGGCGCGACCGGGTATTCGTCGGGCAAGTCCGGGAGCTGGTAGGTCACCCTGCACGGCGGCGAGGGCTCGCCGCTTCGGCCCAGGACGGCCGTGCACAAGATCACCCTCTGGTTGCAGAACCGGCAGTACTTGGACGGCGCCACGAGCGCCACCTCTACCGCCGCGTCCCCGCGCCGGAGCTCGTCCGCGAGCCGCTCCCGCGCGAACTGCGGCACGGTCACCGCGTTCCCCCACGCCATCACGGACCGCCTCTCCGTGACGTTCTGGCTCCTGGCGCAGAACTCCGGCACGGGGCCGCGCGCGAGCGCGACGCCGGCGTAGGACACGGACGCCGCCGTGCCGCGCTCGAAGCACGCGGCGTCGAACCTGCGGGGCTCCGTGACGCGGATGGTGAGGTCGAAGGTGGGGTCGAGCGTGGGCAGCTGGGAGAGGTCGAGGCCCGAGAAGCCGGCGACGGCGACGCGGAACTCCGGCTTCTTGCCCTCGTCCTCGGACATGAGGAAGGCCCAGTAGAGGATGGGCACCATGATGACGAGCGCCGTCACGGCCCCGGCGATGCCCGGCCAGATGTAGCCGAGGATCTCGCACAGGCCGCAGCCGCCGCCTTCGTCGATGTCGTCGTCTCGGGCTCCCATGGCGGCGTGTTTCTCCCGGCCTCGATCGTACGATGGGAAGGGGGCTAATTATCCGGTGCGTCTCATGGCCTCATGGGCGTTTATATAACTCGTCAACGGGTCGAGTTTTTGATCGGTCGATGAGTTCGGCATTAGCACGGATTGATGTTGTAAACTTATACGTCGTTGCTTATGCATCTGCCACGGATCTAACGTGAGACGCACGTGTTAGTCAAAAATACAATTGCTTTTATGTGTATTACGATGTGAACTCTAATTAGGTGCTAGCGGCCGGAAACAGGCTACAACACGTCTCAAAGGGAGGATACGAGAGCGCTTTCTTCTCAAGTAAAATTCCCTATGATGAAATGCAGCGGCGGAGAGGATGAACTATACTGTGCCACTCGAACTATAGCCGACTCGTTTTTAGATGAAATGCCAAGTTCGACTTTGAATTAATAAACCAACACGCCCGATCTATACTACACGGTGATCTTCAGGAGAATTGTACCGGATCTGTGGGTGGAATTTTTAATAAGTTTAGTGTCTTCAATAGATTAGGTCAAGGTTTAGATAGTCGTCTTATTTTTTGCCTTGACGGTAATGGAGATGACATCGTCTATGATAAATGATCTCCGGTCTTTCGTTCGACAACGTGATCTTTTTCTCAACGTCAATGGTGGTGAAGGAGCTGATTTTTAATATTAGTCCAATGATCAAGATTTTCCCCACGAAGAATTCTCAGGAAACTTGAAAGGGATAGCAAGATTCATCTCCAAGGCATCTTTAAGAGATATATCCTAAGATTGACAAAAGTAAAAAAGAACAGGAAACTGTTCACAAAGAGGGATGTTATCCACAAAAGGGTCTTTCCATAACCTGCAGGTATCTCCATTTCCCTGAACTACTTTTCTGCCAACCATGTAAGTGTCCTTGACTTTAAGAACCTTCCAACAAGGAGAGTCATTGAATCTACTTTGCATAGAAGCAAATTAAAATTATTTTTGTTATTGTTTTGGATAAATAAGAAGGGTACTTGGCAGTGAACTTGAAATTCTGGAATTTGGATAGTACATCAGTTTCCAGGTAATATATACACGAGTTGCATAGTTAGCAGTAACTCGATCGCTGGTATGTGATCACCCCAGGTATGGTGCATTGTCTTTTCAGTTATTCACATTGCTACGAGTACCTGTTTGTTACTGTTCTGAAAAAAAAATCCATCATGCCAGGCCTTGACTCTTGTCCCAAGAAAGAACGAGAATCCCTCCCTGGCAATCGACCGCGCGAGCAATCACTTTTCTTTGGCGCGGAGCGCTCGCGCCCGTGGCGCGTGACAATTCCCTTTTCGCCCTTACTAAAAAAGGAAACTGGTCACTTTCCATTTCTGGCCTCCTCCTCGCCTCCAATTCCCTTTTTCAAATTATTTTGAATTCGCCTCGCCCCCGTCGTCTTCTCTATCCTCCTGCTCTGTTTCCTCGCCTCGCCTCTGTGACCCTTCTCAGAATCCCCGGCCGTAGCGCTCGCATCTGAACTCCGGCGGGTTTCAGCCGGTTTCTCGCGTAGATCTACAACATTCTGATTCGCAGGATCCAGCGTTGGCCGAGTTCCCTTTAACTTTCTCCATTCCGTTTGCCGGCGGCATCTGGTTCAGTCGGCGCTTCCGGTGGGTGGTGGTGCTGGACGAATTGGGTGGGGTTTTGCTCCTGCCAGACCAAATCGAGGAAGGTGAAGGTAAAATTTCACTGTTCCTCTTATCTTATTGCGTTCTTCCTCTTTTCTCTATTCCTTTTGATTGAAATCTCCGCTGTTCTGTTTCTGCAGATCTGTTTTGGTGGCGAGAGCGTTAGGGAGGTCTGAATCCAGTGAGCTATCTATTTTTCCATGATCTATTTTTTAGCTCATAGATGATTTAGTGTGGCTGTCATCTAATTTAGCTGTTCTAGGGTTTTTTACTAGTTGGGTAGGGTGCGATTTTGTTTACTGTTTCGTAGATCATCCCCGAAGCATGATTACTTAAATTAGTTTCTGTTCCTTTTTAAGGGATGTTTTTGAGTCCTGTTTGGCTGATTTTTTTTGGTATATTAATTCTTGTTTTTGTTAAAAAACTATAATGGTGGTTATCTGACTAGTGTGTTTGCTGATTTTTTATTTTTTGTAGATGGCTGGGAAGAAAAAGCTTGTTGGTGGTCTACGTGCGACGCACGGTATGCCAAATGCTACCGAGCGTTTCTGAAACAGGGCTTCCCCTCAACCTGTAGTCAAGCTTTATGAACACCTGACTGCTGGACAGAAGGATGCTATTGGTTCGATGGAGTTGGGTTCAATGTTGAACATTACGTGCCATTTGTTGCATAATCCATTAATCAACTGGATTGCTGGGATGTATGACAAGCATACTCGGGAGTTTGTCATTCATGGACGAGGCAGAATTTCGCTCACCCCTGAATCAGTTTATCGCACACTTGGTCTCCCGCGAGGACGGTTGATTGTCCCATACTGTAATGATCCTGATATCGAGGCTCGTCTTGGTCCTCTACTCTTCCCTGGGCAATCAAGTACTTCTAAAACAAGTTTGGTGGGCATAATATTGGAGAAGATGACTGAAGATGGCGTAGAGTTCAAGCAAATTTATCTCATGCATTTGGTCTCTATGTTGTTGAACCCTAATACATGCAACGAAGTCAGCAACAGGTGCTATCCACTTCTGGTATGTGTATGTCTTTTTGTTGGATGGTATATCACTTTTTCATTTGTACCGAGTCATAATTTAAGTAGTTACCAATATAAACTTGTTATGTTTACCAAGGGTCTTTCAAATTATATTTACTTACCAAGAGTCTTCTTGTAATTTATGAAGTATTGTACTACGTAGTCATCAATATGGAAATGCTATGTGTTAGCAAGCTCCTGACAACCTGGTTACCTACGTATAGAAGTTGTGTTTAGGAAGCGTTTTGTTTTTTCAATCCCCAATGTGTAGATGTTATTTTAACCAAAGTACTTGTTAGTCATCAGTAGTTTTGTTCCTGTATGTTTTTGTTACCCCAAAATATCTCTCTCCTATAATTTTTGGTGAGTTCATCTCTCTGTGTTTTTTAATGTTATTGCTTGTTTTTATGCAGGATATGATATCTGATGTGCCAAATATGAATTAGTGTAAGTTTGTCTGTGATATGCTCCATGAGGAATTGGCATCTGGCAAGCCTTCAGGGGGCTTTTTGTTTCATGTGCAGCTTCTGTACGTTGACTCATTGGACATAACTCAACTTAATATTAAACTTCCTGAGGGACCATTTGTTGTTAATAGATGGTCCAAGGCTGACATAGATGTTGTGCTTGATGCTGATATGAAGATAGATGGATCAGGTTTTGGTAATTTGGAGGCAAGTTATTGTTTACTTTTTTATTTGTTTATGATGTGTTCGTCATTATAGTCACATTTCATTTCAGCATCAACCCTATTTTTTTAAAATTTGTATTCATGTATTTGTCTAAACTATCTCTTATTGTTTCTGTTTTATGTTTGTTTGAAATATTTTATCAGTTGAAGCCACATCTTGCTATGAATAATGATTTATTTTGAGGACCTGGTGGTTATGACAGATGGTTCAACACAAGCTGCCATCTTGAATGTCCGAGCTCTGTACGTTCTATTCTATCTTATAGCTCTAGTACTATCTTGCTTCTTTTTATTATATATATATATATTTTTATCTTTATTTATAATGGCTTTTAACTAATTCTTTGTTTTTGTTCTGTTGTTTTGTTATCTGACCTTTTATCTTGTATTTTTTGTAGCGCAAAGCAAAGGTTGGCAGATTAATGGGTGATTTTTGCATTAGGAATTACTAGTCTAATGTGTAAACTCATACAAGGATGGACAGAGCCTGATGACATTAATGATACTGAGATGGAACAGACTTTTCATAATGTTGCAAGTGTTTTAGGTGTTGAGCTGCCCAAGGATGCTCACACAGTAAAGAGCAGTCACTTGCCTCTGCAGGTAAAGCAACGTCTAAGTAATTTGTCCAAAAAAGATTGTTCTGTGAAGAAGGCAGCGACTGATGATGATAATAATGAGAAACATTGTGGTCCAAGCATCCGTGGAATTGTATCCCCGTCTGAACCACTTGTTTCTTTGTTGCCACCTGTTGGAAGGATCAAATCTGCTGGTGATGCTGCAAGTCAAGGTGGCAACGGGTACGGGTATGGCCGGGGATGACTCCACCATCCCCGCCCCGAAACCCGCCAGTCCCTGTCCCCGCCAGTCCCTGTTAGACTATCGGGGGAGAAATGACCCCCATCCCCGCGAATATCGGGTATCCGGCCCCTATCGGGGTCTCCACGGGGATCTTGATGAGGATGCAGGATGACGCCAGCGACGGGCGTATGCCGATGTGAAACGGGCTGATGCAGACGCGGGAGGGCGGCGACGCGCTGATGCGGGAGTCCGGCGACCGGCGACGAGCTGATGTGGTAGGGCGGCGACCGGCGACGTGCTGATGCCGGAAGGCGGCGACCGGCGACGCACTGATGCTGGAATGGCGCGGCGCGCCGATGCCTGCAACGATCTTTTCCGATGAGATCTTCTAATCTTCGTTGGATTGGGGAAAGAGGAAGTGGCGGCTGAGGTGGGCTCGTGGCTAAACGTGGCCTTGTGGGGAAACTAATCAAGAGATGGGCCGAGCGAATAGGTTTTAGGCAGTATATTAGCATATATGTGTTATTGTGGCCCACATGTCAGAACTTACCGGGTCTCCATGGAGTCCCCATGGGTAGAATTTGATCCCCGTACCCGCCCCGCTAGACTAACGGGTACCCGTCAGACTATCCCCATGGGGCGAATTCCTCCCCCATCCCCGCTTCGTCGTGGGTAAATCCCTGCGGATACCCGTCCCCACGGATAAAATTGCCACCTTGAGCTGCAAGCTCTCCTATTCAGTTGACTCGTGTTACCAGATCCGCTTCAAAGGTATTGCAGTTCGGCGATGGTTCAACATTTGCGCAGAGCCCGGCAGATGCATGTTTTCTGATGGTGATACAAATGCAGATGACGATGAAAGTGATTTTGATGACCCAGATTCCAGTGATAGGTATGTTGTGATGAGTAGGGATCGCTCCGATCTTTATCGTGAAGAAACTGTTGTTATCGCTGCATCAGATTGTAACCATGTCCCCCCCGAAAATGTTCTAATTGATTCTTCAGCTCCTGATATCGGTTGTGATGTTGCTTTAGATGATCCAGTGAGGCGCTCTGTGGAATTCAGTGATTTAGATTTAATAGCTTCAACAGTTGTTGGGGAGGTTGATAATATTGCTGGAAATTCAGGCCATGACAAGGAAAAGGTGGAGGATTGTGAAAAAAAACGGTGAACATTCAGGGAATCTTAGACTTGTTGATGCTGCAGTTTTAAAGAGGAAAATTGGTGAACCTGCTTTGAAAAATGATGACTATTATGCATCTCAGTCAGAAGCTGATAATATTATTCAAGGTGTTATTGGAGATGTCTAGCGTATTTCTGAGGAAGATTTTATGCTGAATGATAATGTCCTGAGCTCAGATGGTTTGGTATCAAATGTTCCAGGTATGACAATCCAGCCGGCCGATGCGGCAAGCATGTTAATTGCGGCCGCATCTTGTACTGTTGCTAGCGATAATGTTTTAGAGCAGACAAGGAAGAGGAGACTACATAGTGATAGTAGTGAGGTGGAAGCGAATATTTTGCAAGGTGTTGACAATCTTGTTAACCAGGAAAAATCTCTAGTTACTTCTCCTCCAAAGAAGCCGAGCAAGGTCTACGTGACAAAGTAAGAATACTCATTGTTACATATAGATATTATTTCTGTCTATATTTTTTACATTTTTTATTGTAACTTTTGTATGTCTTACTTTTTTCGTATATTATTTTTAGGTTGAAGGCTGCTTCAACTACTCAACCTACCAGATCATCTTCTTGTCAGAGGACTAAAGAAAGTGTTTCTGCCGTTTCTAGTACTACTGAAGTTAGTTCTCAGGTAAATAGAAACTAACTAAACAAACTCCTTCTTTTCATCGTAATTTGCCTTTTTGTTTTGCTTTTACGTTTTTACTGTAATCAGGCGTAACTGACATCAATTTTTGTTGTTTAGGCTATGAAGAGCACTCTGAATAATATTGGTTCTCTTACTGAAGAAGTACCAGTCTCTGATCATGTATCTCCGAATGAATACATAGTCCAAAGTCCAAGATCAAGATTCAATTTTTTGATCAGAAGGAGAATGCCAACATTCCATTGTCATCTTCTGATGCTGAGTTTAATTCTGCTGGAATGGTTGCTGAAGTAGATACATCGGCTGCACATTTCAATGATTCACTCATTTCTAAAGCTGTTGTACTGGAAAAAGGTTAGCTATCTAGTCATTATTTTTACCCAGTTAATTAGGATATAAGATAATTTGCTACCATTGTGTTTTATTCTTGGTGTGACATGCATTCTCATTTTTTATAAGATTAGGGGTGGGTGTTTTCTTTTCTTTATTTTTGTCATTTACCAATATGTTATATCAGCTGTTACCAAATGCTTAGCTGACTAGTTACCAACCCTATTTACTTAGTATTTTTTCCTTTTTTCACTTTTTATGCTTCTTTTTTTATGAAGTGAATGATATTGATGTTATCGCCACATTTTGGCCAGATAAGGAGACGGGCTGTAATCAAGATGGGCTTGGAGGCTGGATCGGCCTTGCGCGTGGATTTGGGCTAATTGCCCGTGTATCTGTATATTATGATAGAGTACGTTTCGGTTTAAACAAGAGATAGAGTTGTTAGGTTTATTCCAAAGGTAGAAAGTCTCCGGACTATAAATATGTACCTAGGGTTATTGAGAAAGGAGGACGACCACGTTCGCAACAAACACAATCTCGGCGCATCGCCACCCCTTGTTTCGAGGGTTTCTTTCAGGTAAGCGTCGTGCTGCCTAGATCGCATCTCGCGATCTAGGCAGCATCTGCTTATGTGTTATTTGGTGTTGCTCGTACTGAAGCCTTGTTGATGGCGAGTAATACTGTTATCATAGATCTGTTTGGGCTAGCATCGGTGCTTTTTGTTTATGTTTGCTTAGTCACGCTGCCCCTAAAGATCTCGCTGCCTTTGCACCTATTTTGGGTGTAAGGGCAGCATCTTGCTTGATCTTTATTCAGTCGATTCAATCTGTCATAGTTGTTCCTTGTTCTCCAAGGATTAGTTTAATATCCGCATGGTCAGGCCTCACAAACGGGTTGAACGGTCCAGTAGTACGTAAGGATATGGTTTGCTAATTCGAGAGGAGTTGTTCCGGGAATTGACTCTACGTTGGTTTTTTGGCCTCCTCTAGGGTTAGTTTCTGTTATCTTTCGTATCTACCAGGCTCAATTACGTGTGGGATGTTCCAATTATGTGGTGAAAGCGTTAAACTGTCGTAGATCGATTTGACTTGTATTGATAAAGCAAAACCCCATGTTATCGTAGATCCAATGCAGATCCATGGGACAATCGGCTACCTGAGCCGATTCACAGGGAAACCTGAGAGCCGATCGAGGCTCGTATTTAATGTTTACATGTCTGCCATGCAGGAAACCAATCGAAGCAATCCATCACCTTCCTGATCAGGTATAGGTCAGGTGGCACGCCCTTGCATCAGCCAGGACGTGTGCCGGAGTTTTGCGGGCCGTTGACCGAGGGACCAGGGCCCACCAGCAGCTCTGGGAGCCTCCCGGCTCTTCGTGTTGCTCGTCGCTGCTCGCCGGTGGGTTTTGACAGGCAACACATTCTGGCACGCCCGGTGGGACACTCAACAACATCTGCATCAACATCTGACGCTGCGATGGGGGACAGACCAATCACGTACGACGATCTGTCTGATGAGCACAAGAAGAGGTATGATGATATCAAAGCTCTCTTCGAAGCCGATCTCATCGGCTCTTTTGAAAGGACCCGTAAGCATGGCATCAGGTGGAAAGGGTTCTCACCCGAAGGCGCTCTCGATGAGGTGGATCTGTCTGTTCCTTCAGAGGATCGCACCAGAGCTCTGCGACAGGAAGTCAATTACATGGTGGCTCATTCTCTTCACCGCCATTCTGAGAGCCTGGTGAACGCTTTCGAACGCGTCGCGGTTCGCGTGGTTCAGGAGATCATGAAACACCAGTACTCTCCGTCGGGGCCTACCCTAGGGACTCACCAGGGAGAAAGACCGCTCCAGACCAGGCCACAGCTACCATTCACGCTTGCAGCCCCGGAGCCACCGGGGTCACCGGCGTACGTCGTCTACAAGATTGGAGGTGATCCTGGCGATTACCAATTCCTGTCTGAGCCACCTAAAGAAATCCCACATGGATATGTGTGCACATACGTGCCGGACTGCAACAGCCTGACACGCACGAACCAGATTGCAACCGGAGGGATTTCTGGGGCAGGTGTTTCTGGAGTAGGGATTTCGGGAGCAGGGATGTCCGGGATGGACGCTGATAAATAGGCGTGGCTAGCTAAGTATGCCACCGGAACGAGTCATGAGAATTTAGCCCCTGCAGCTCAAACGGTGGAGCAAATCAGTACCATCTTGAGAGACCAGTTCGGCTTCGTGCCGAAGAGGAGAACAATCGGCTATTCCAAGCCGTACCCCAACGAGTATGATCTGATTCCGCTTCCACCCAAGTATCGGCTCCCTGAGTTCTCAAAATTTAATGGTTCAGAAGGGTCTAGCTCGATCGAGCACGTGAGCCGATATTTGGCACAGTTAGGCATGATTTCAGCATCGGATCAGTTACGCGTAAGGTTCTTTGCGCAATCTCTGACAGGACCAGCTTTTGGGTGGTACACCTCGTTGCCACCAGATTCGATCCGGACCTGGAAGCAGCTGGAAGAACAGTTCCATATTCAGTATCATTCAGAAGCTACCGAGGCTGGCATTGCCGATCTGGCACAGGTGCGGCAGAAGCAGGGAGAAACGGTAGCCGAGTATATTCAGCGTTTCAGGACTGTCAAGAACCGATGTTATTCAGCTCGTTTAACTGAGAAAGAAGCAGTCGAGCTGGCCGTGTTGGGTCTCTCAGCACCGATCAAGGATCTGGCTTTCCAAGTAGAATACAATTCACTGGCGCACATGGTCCAGAAACTGACAATGTATGAGCAGCGCCACCCTGAGTTGTACCAAGACAAGTTCAAACGTCCGATAGGCCTGGTCGATACAGAAGAAGAGGATCTTGTAGAAGACCAGGAGATAGCCGTGGCTGAATGGGCTCGGGGGGCAGATCCTGTGTCCTGCAAAAGGGTTCGACTTCGATGTAAGCAAAGCTGAGCAGATATTCGATTTACTGCTGAAGGAAAAGCAGCTGAAGTTACCCGAAGGCCATAAAATCCCTACGGCGCAAGAGATGAACGGGAGATCATACTGCAAGTGGCATCACTCGTTCACCCACACCACCAATGATTGCAAGGAGCTACGTCGGCAGATCCAAACGGCGATAGAACAGGGCCGTCTGATCCTTGGGCAGTTCGCCATGAAAGTAGACACAAACCCGTTTCCTGGTATCAACATGGTAGAGCACAGCCACTCCACGAGGCGTCAGCTAGATTTCTCGTTCGATATTAACATGGCAGGGCCTGTGTACCACCATGCCAAGTATAAGGAGGAAAGCGGCCACTCCCGGGGCAAAGGAAAGGAAGAGGCCGGTCCACGCGACCGGCCCCGTTATGATGATAGGCGGTATATAACCGAGGAACAAGTGAAAAGCGTGCGATATCAGAAGCCACACTCCACGCATCTCCTTAACAAGTATGAGCGTCAGTATGACCGACGTCGGCAGTACGACAGTGATGATGAAGGAGATCGTCGGACCGACGCATACGATGGGAGATACCGTCGGCATGATAGATATGATGAAGGATATGAGCACCGCGCTAGGGGAAGGTCAAAGGAAAAGGAAGGCGTGGATAAACATTGGGATTGTCCTTTCTTCAAGTACTGTTGGGATGCGGGAATGAGCCGATTGCCTACAGTCGACAACTGCCCGGAATGTGGACAGCAGAAGGATGACACAGGTCCAGTTTCAGTGTTCAAGCGTCTAGGGCCTCTCCGGCCTCAGAACGGACAAGGGGAGTCATCTCGAGCAAAAGATCTCGAGGAGTCAGAGGATGTAGAAGAAGATAGATATCACCGGCCAAGGTGGTGTCCCGATGGACTCAGACACTCCCAAAAGCGTAGAGTTCAGCGGCTACGTAGCTTGGAGGAAGCCGAAGCGCAGTACCTCCACACTTTAAGGAAAGCCCGGCCTGATCTGGCCGTGAAAATTCAGCAAACCTTGGAGACGGAGGCCCGTCCAAAAAGGAAAGAGTGGCGCCCCAAACCAGTAAAAGCCGATGCGAAGACATCGGCTGACACAAACATGGTGTTCATACTTCCGTCAGAGTTTTGCGCTCCAGGAACCGAAGAACTACTAGTGGCACAGTTTGACTGCGGCCCACGGCCGGTCATCTTTGAAAAGCCACAGGAGAAGAGCTACAAACATCTGAAAGCCCTGTACCTGAGAGGTTATATCAATGGGCAGCCTGTCCGCAAGATGTTAGTTGACACCGGAGCGGCAGTCAATATAATGCCATACTCCATGCTGCGGCGTTTGGGACACTCCACTGCAGATCTGATCAAAACCAACGTCACGTTAAGCGACTTCAACGGCCAAGCTTCAAAAACGCAAGGCGTTCTGAACGTGGATCTGACCGTGGGTAGAAAAACCATCCCTACGTCGTTCTTCATTGTTGACAGCAAAAGCACCTACGCCGTCTTGCTGGGAAGGGATTGGATTCACGCTAACTGCTGCATTCCATCCACGATGCACCAATGCCTGATACAGTGGGATGGAGATGAAGTGGAGGTCATTCATGCAGATGATTCGATCGAGATCTCAATAGCTGGCATGAACATTTGGGACGCAGAAGACCAAGAGCCGATCTCTGGAGTCAGTCTAGACGGCTGTGAGCGCATTGAAGCTACAAAAAACGGGGTGAGGCTGGTCTTATCCACTGGCCTGACAGAGTAGCAAAGCCCACGATTGTGCGTGGTAAGGCCGATCCCTGCGATCGGCCACAAAAAATAAAAAGCAGTGATCTTACGACAAGCATGTCATGTAGTCGTAGTAGGGAGATTCCCTACCATTGTAGAGCACAAATAAGTTGTAAACCTTCCTTGAGTAATGCAATCAAAAAGGGGGCCGATTCCGGCAATCGGCCCAAATTATCTTTGTTATCCTCACCAAACTTTTGGCCGGTGTTCAGCATCGATTTCGCAGGTGACGGAAAGCTGGGGTATGGGTTTACATCCGCTGATGAGCTAGAGGAGATTGACATCGGTCCTGGGGATAAGCCACGACCGACATTTATCAGCAAAAAGTTAGATCCGAATCTGCGGGGTCCGATGATAGCTTTGTTGAAAGAATATCCAGATTGCTTTGCCTGGGACTATACGGAGATGCCCGGGTTAGACAGGAGCATCATTGAGCATCGGCTCCCGCTTAAAAAAGGGTTTCGGCCATTCCAGCAACGAGCACGACAGATGAAGGCCGAAATTTTAGAGGAAGTCAAGAAAGAGATCGAGAAAATGTTGAAAGCTGGGTTCATCAGGCCATGCAGGTATGCTGAGTGGATTTCTAGTATCGTACCTGTAGAGAAAAAGGATGGCCGATGGCGTGTTGCCATAGATTTTCGGGATCTCAATAGAGCCACTCCAAAGGATGAATATCCGATGCCGGTAGCAGAGACATTGATCAACGCAGCTGCTGGTCATAAGGTCTTGAGCTTTATGGATGGCAATGCCGGTTACAATCAAATTTTTATGGCTCCAGAAGATATACACAAGACTGCTTTCAGAGTCCCAGGTTCGGTGAGGTTGTTTGAATATGTAGTCATGACATTTGGACTGAAGAATGCCGGCGCCACATACCAAAGAGCCATGAATTACATTTTCCATGATCTGATCGGCAAGCTGGTGGAGATTTATATCGATGACGTGGTAGTCAAGTCTGCTTCAGTACAAGGACACTTGGACGATCTGCGACGCGTCCTGGACCGAACCAGAAAATTCGGACTACAGATGAATCCAAAGAAGTGTGCCTTCGGTGTGACGGCCGGTCAGTTCTTGGGTTTCTTGGTCCATGAACGCGGAATTGAGATCGGCCTGAAAAGTCAGGAGGCAGTGCGAACAATGAAGCCACCTACGACGAAGAAAGAACTGCAGTGTCTCATCGGCAAGATCAACTTCGTCAGAAGGTTCATCTCCAATCTGTCAGGAAGAATAGAGCCGTTCATGGGACTGGTGAAAATTAAATCTGATGAGGAGTTCCACTGGGGGGCAGAACAACAACGAGCCTTCGACGAGATCAAAGAATATCTAATGAAGCCGCCAGTGTTGGTTCCACCGCAGCAGGATAGGCCGTTCTACATTTACTTGTCGGTGGCTGACACGTCCATCGCCTCGGTGGTGGTGCAAGTTTATGATGGTCTGGAGCGAGTTGTGTTTTACATCAGCAGAAGGATGCTGGATGCAGAGACAAGGTATCCTGAGATCGAGAAGTTATGCCTCTGCCTATTTTTCACCTGCACCAAGCTGCGACACATCTTGCTGTCAGCAGAGATTATCATCATATGCAAATCAGATGTCATAAAACATATGCTATCGGCTCCTGTGTTGAAAGGCCGACTCGGCAAATGGATGTTTGCACTATCGGAATTTGATATCCGGTATCAACCCGCCAAAGCGGTTAAGGGACAGGCGTTGGCCGATCTCATTGCTGAACGAATCAACACTGATATAGCAGCACTGTCTGTACGTGCATGGGCTATGTTTTTCGATGGATCGGCTTGTGATGATGGTTGCGGCATCGGCATTCTACTCGTGTCGCCCCGGGGGGCAACATATTCCTTCTCCATCAGGCTATCTACCCCTTGCACCAACAATGTCGCTGAGTATGAGGCAATACGCAGGGAATGGAGTTGCTCATTGAAGCCGGAGCAGAAGCAGTGGAACTTTTTGGAGACTCCAAATTGGTGATTTCCCAACTCACGGACGAATACAAGTGTGAGAGCGAGTCACTCTTCCCATTATGGTTGCAATGCCGTGAGCTGATGGCACAGTTCAGGTACTTAAACTTTAACTGGATCCCGCGATCGCAGAATACCGAGGCGAATGATCTCGCACAAATGGCTTCAGGCTACAAGGACATAGCAGATGGAACTGATGTTCAGGTACAGTTCCTGGAGACGGACGACTGGAGAGCCGATATCTTCAATTACTTGAAAGATTCGGCTCGGGGGGCACCTAAACGGATAAGGTACAAGGCCATGAAGTATGTGCTTATTGGGGATGACATGTTCTACAGGACTCTGGAAGGGCTATTGCTCAAATGTCTAGGGCCAGCCGAGGCAAATCGGCTTCTACACGAGGTACACGAAGGCGCCTGCGGAACTCACCAATCAGCTCACAAGATGAAATGGTTGATCAGGCGATCAGGGTTTTATTGGCCCACCATGCTTGAGGACTGTTTTAAGTACTATAAAGGGTGTCAAGCATGTCAGAAATTCGGGAAGATTCAGATGGTACCTGCATCAGCGATGAACCCCATCATCAAGCCTTGGCCATTCCGAGGTTGGGGCATGGATATGATTGGCAAGATCAATCCTCCATCGAGCAAAGGCCACATGTGGATTTTGGCCATTACGGATTATTTCACTAAATGGGTGGAAGCCGTCCCTATGAAGTCAGTAAACTCGAAGGATGTTATCAATTTCGTGAAAGAACATGTCATTCATAGATTCGGGATTCCCCAAACTATCACGACCGATGGAGGTTCGGTCTTCATTTCTCACGAGTTCAGAGAGTTTCAATCCTCCATCGAGCAAAGGCCACATGTGGATTTTGGCCATTACGGATTATTTCACTAAATGGGTGGAAGCCGTCCCTATGAAGTCAGTAAACTCGAAGGATGTTATCAATTTCGTGAAAGAACATGTCATTCATAGATTCGGGATTCCCCAAACTATCACGACCGATGGAGGTTCGGTCTTCATTTCTCACGAGTTCAGAGAGTTCTGCGAGGACACGGGAGTTAAGCTGATCCGATCATCTCCATACTATGCTCAAGCAAATGGGCAAGCTGAAGCGTCCAATCAGAGCCTTATCAAGCTGATCAAGAGAAAAATCGATGAGCACCCTAGGCGTTGGCACGAGGTTTTGTCAGAAGCTTTGTGGGCTTATCGCATGTCATGTCATGGAGCGATAAAAACCTCGCCATACCATCTAGTCTATGGACAAGAAACCGTATTGCCATGGGAGATTACGGCTGGATCGAGACGTGTCACTTTTCAGAACGATCTAACAACTGAAGAATATGCAGCCCTGATGAGTGACAGTGTTGAGGATTTAACTGAACTTAGGCTGTGGTCGCTTGAGAAAATTAAAGAGAACAAAGCCAAGGTAGCTCGTGCATATAATAAGAAGGTGAGACCAAAGGAGTTCCACGTTGGGGATCTGGTATGGGAAGCTGTATTGCCATTGGGAACTAAGGATGCAGCATACGGTAAATGGTCTCCAAATTGGCACGGGCCATACAGGGTCGACCAAGTTTTAAGGGGCAACGCGTACATGCTTGAGGAGCTGGACGGTGTGAAATTCCCAGTGGCTGTTAACGGTCAGCATCTTAAGAAATATTTCCCAAGCATGTGGGATGATGGACAGTGAAATATGGGGGCCGATACATGAAATCGGCCAGTAAAAAAAATATATCCAGTGAAACATGGGGGCCGATACATGAAATCGGCCAAATAATAATAAAAAAAAACAATGCACAGCCATCGACTCTCGAGGTTCAGACTGTTACGAGCAGGTGTCAGGTTACATGGCTACTGAAGGAATGCCTCGAAGGCACGAAGGGCGTCAGGACGGACACGATCCACTTCGGCGATCTCGGCTACGTCATCATCGTCCTTGCCCGTCACTAGCTGCTTGCTCAGGGCACGTATTTCTGCCAGATCAGTTTTCAGTTGAGCTTTGAGGCCTTCTGCTTCGTCTTGGGAGCGGGCGATGAATGCTTCCTTGTCATGAATGAGCTTTTTAGTCGCCCGGACCTTCTCTTCGAGGTCTTCCAATTCCTTTTTTAAGGATGCAAGCTCGGCGGTGCTGACAGAGGTGTCAGTTTTGGCATCCAGAGACGCCTTTTTCTCATTGAGCCGCTGACATTTGGCTGCAATATCGGCCTTCAGTGGGAGTTGGGCGTGGCATAGATTGATCCTCTCACGAGCCAACTTCACCCTTGACCCGTAGAAAGACAGAGTCACAACTGGCCAAAGCTTCACCTGCAGTGCTACCGGGAGTTGGTCCTTGATTTCGTCAAGAACACTCTTCACCTCTTCAGAACCCTCGACCAACCTCTCGATTGGGGAGGACAGCAAGGCTTTGAGACGCTGCAATTGAGGTAGTACAGTGCTTGCTCGTGGTTCATCGTTGGCGGCAGAGGGAGCTGGTTCGATGGATTCAGGGTCGAACGTCAGCAAGCCTGAGATATCACAACCCTGGCAAGCAGAAGTGGCGTCAGTATGTGTCAAACAGGGAAGGATGAGTCGAAAGAAGCGAACATACCTCTCCTGAGATCAGGGGGAGAGCCGACGGCGAGACAATCGGCTCGTGTGTTGTTGCTGAGGGCTTGGCCAGATTGGCAACCGTTTCATCTACACCTCCAGGGATTACTAGATCCAGGCTTGCGGAAGGCATCGGCGCTTCCCCGACTTTCCCACTAGGAGTGTCCTTCGTCTGCATGAAAGGTGCTTAGCCGATGTGAATAGCAATGAATCGGCATAAAAAGGAGTGGTAAGAGTATGGAGGATAATTACTTTCGAAGCCTCCTGGCTCGAAGAAGAAGTTTGCCGTCCCTTGCGAGCCCTCTTGGGGCTCACAGCTTGCCCCGCCTCGACTGATGCTCGGGGGGCAACAGGTTCAGGAACAGGCCTTTTCCTGGAAGCCGATGGTGGCACATCTGGCTGGCTCGGTGTGGTGGTTCTCTCCGAATCTGCTGAGCTCGAATCTCCTCGATTGAGTTGTGTTTCCTCGCTGGAGGTGTCTTCGATGGAGACCTGTAAGAAAGGGAGAGTTGGTAAGCACGAGCACGTTTACAAAGATAAATGAGATCAACCAAGGCATGAATCAGCGTACGTGCGAGCTCTCTGGAGAAGGGCTCCGGCGTCTCAAAAGTTTCTTGGCCACTATCTTCCTCACCGCCGTTCTTGTTTTAGTTGGAATTCGGGAGGCAGCTGACCCGGAAGTTGCTTGGCTCTTGGAAGCCGATTTTGGTGATATCGGCTGGTTCTGCATCACGACCTGTTTCAAAGGTGGCGAGTTTTTGTAGAAAAGGACCACAGGAGCAGGTGGGAGGAATTCGAAGGGGGAGCCATCCTCGTTAGTAGGTTCTGGACCATCTTGTTGCTGCAAGGAGACAGAGCAGGATATTGAATGAATCGTCGTGAGCTGCATCAAGAAAATTTGAAAATTTGCAAGTAGCAGTACCTGTTCTATGGGGATGTCATATTCAGCATCGAGCTGTTCCAGCAATGGTCCTAGAGCTCTCCTGAAGGCATGAGTCTTCCACATTGACCACCAGTTCTCAAAACCATCGGTTGATGAAGCGAAAGTGAGGTTGTTAGGAATTGGGATGGTCAGAGCATCGAAGAAAGAATAACACCTCTGACTGATGAGAGAATCGGGCAGGTCAGCTCTGCTCTCTGTGAGGTGGTGGAGAAAGAAATGAGGAGGTACTTGCCCAAGGCCAAATTGCCGAGCTGCTACGACCGGCTGGTAGAACTCGTATCCAGGTTTGATTATTCTGTTGGATGTGCTCATGCCAACTGGGAGGAAGCAGGGACGGATCACGGTGGAGAATAGCTGCCGAGTGCTAGTGTCATCGGCAAAGTTGTCCAGCCTGAAGGAGATTGGATTTTCAAAATTTTCCGATTCCTCCGTGTAAGGAAAGAAGATAGGATTGTCCAGGCCTTGGAAGAAAATGCTGAACCACTTGGATGCTTCATGAGGGATCAGTTTACTACCTGGCAGGCTATACAGAGCTTGGCCGTAGCTGGTGCATCGGATCTGCTTCCCTTTGACATCTGGAAAGGTGCAACTTGCCAAAAGGGGGAAGTTTGGGATATGGTTTTGAAAGTACAGCTGAGCCCATAGTTGAAGAAACCACCAAGGACCTCCTGTTTTGACTGCTATGTGGGAGGATAGTTTGACAGACATCAACTGGAGATATCGATAGACTTCTCCAAGGAACAGTTTGCCGATGCCAAGTTGAGTGCCTCTGGCAAGTTCGTAGGCCAAGGGAAGATAATTCTTGGTTGGAGCAAGGGAAGGGCCACAGAATATGAAGTGTTCCAGCCAGAAATTGAGGAAGGCCGTGTGTTCTTTCTCTGTGACAGGGCCCTTAGTTTTCATGTGGCTTCGAAGATAAGCACCCCAGTTCGTGCAATCTGTTTTGGAAGAAAGCTTGAAGGGGACTTTTGGCAGCATAAAAGCAGAGGGGCTGGGTGATGTGACGTCTAGACCAGTAATCATCACCACGTCTAACAGAGTTGGTGTCATGGGGCCATGGCCGAACATGAAGCAATTCAGAGCATCAGACCAGAAATAGCCGATGGTTTTTAGAAGATTTTCATGTTTCTCAAGGGGAGACAATGACAAAGTCAAGGCATCGGCTATTCCCGTGGTTTCCCATTGGGATTGGTAAGTTTTGGCTACCCTACTGTACCAAGAAACCCAATATTCGGGAGGATTAGGCCAGGCTCGTAAGCAGTCGGCCCAAGAATCCAAATCTAAGTTTTGGCTTACGAAGGGGATTCTGTTTGCCTCGCAAGAGATCAGATGGGCAGGACTAGATTCTGTACGGGGGCCAAGGCAGAGAGCATTTGGGAGAGAAGGATGCGGCAGCAGAATGTCTGAAACCTAAAATTTCAATGATGGGATAAAGCATTAATTCAGGTGTTTGCTATTAATTCTAGCACCGTGCTCGGATTGCGAGGAACAGTTAAGGATTACCTTCAGACCGGAGACCGCTGTGTTGGCGCTGGACGATTCCGCCATCTAATTTGCCGGCGGAGATGGATCTATGCGGTGGGGAATCTAGGGTTCGTGTCGCCGTGAGCCCGATTTGTTCAATAAGGCAATTGGAGATCTGAGTTAGCCTTTTTTGAAGATGGTTGCAGGTTACCGTTGAAATTGGAAAGTGACCGCTCAGACTTGTCTAAATAAGCGACCGAGTTTGACCTTGCCAACGTTTGTGGGAAAAGCCGATGTGTTGCCATCGGCTCTTTGGGCTTTGACTGGGTTGATCGTATCAAACGTTGTATGGTGAAAGCCGATTCGTTACTATCGGCTTTTGGAACGTTGACCTATTTGACTATCGGCAAAATCAAATTGGGGAGAAACAAGCTTTGTTGATTCCAAAGATGGTTGTTTACAATGAAGCCGATTGCTTACAAAATGGGGATCTACTACTAGTACTACTACTTCCTAATCTAAAAGGCGGCGTCGGCGTCGTCGCCGTTGCCATTGCCGCCGCCGTCTTCGCTGTCATCGGCGCTGCTGCCGGCGTAGTCCTCACCGCTGCTGCTGAAGTTGTCAGCGGGGGCCTCCTCGTCCTCCTCGTCGTCGTCGGTGTCTTCGCTGGACCCGGCGCGGAAGCGCTTCACTGGCGGGTATTCGTCGGAGGAGGTGTCCTCCTCTGCTTCTTCCTCCTCATCGGAAGAGCTGATGTCCTCGCCCCAGGACACGGCGTCGTCGGCGCTCTCCGCCTCCAGTTCCCCGTCGACGAGGAATTGGAAGTCCTCCTCGCCGTCGGTCAGGGACTCGTCGTCCTCTGACTGGGCGGCGAAGTCCCAGTCTCTCTCGTCCCACCATTGTGGGGCGAGAGCTTCGTACGCCGCCATTGGCGGGTGCTCCGGCGTCGGCTCCCGGTTAACAGAGTCAGAGGATTGGAAGGAGAGGCCGGAGGTGTTGGAGGAAGAAGAGGAGGCCATGGCGGAGGAAGAGGATTTTTTGGCTATTGGAGAAGAATGAGGATGCAAATGGTTCGGATGGATTTAAATAAGGGGAATAGTGGAAGGTGGTTCAATGCCATAGCGGTTTTTGAGAATGTGGTGCCAGAGTTGTCAAATCGTGTATTGCGGAGAAGTTGAGAAGGCGAGGCATCATGATGAGGAGGCGATATGATGGTTCTGCTCTGCGGCGCGTGACCCGATGAAGAAAAAAAACAGAGTGGTTTTGGAATTGTTATTGCCAAAACCAGGGGGGCATGTGTTATCGCCACATTTTGGCCAGATAAGGAGACGGGCTGTAATCAAGATGGGCTTGGAGGCTGGATCGGCCTTGCGCGTGGATTTGGGCTAATTGCCCGTGTATCTGTATATTATGATAGAGTACGTTTCGGTTTAAACAAGAGATAGAGTTGTTAGGTTTATTCCAAAGGTAGAAAGTCTCCGGACTATAAATATGTACCTAGGGTTATTGAGAAAGGAGGACGACCACGTTCGCAACAAACACAATCTCGGCGCATCGCCACCCCTTGTTTCGAGGGTTTCTTTCAGGTAAGCGTCGTGCTGCCTAGATCGCATCTCGCGATCTAGGCAGCATCTGCTTATGTGTTATTTGGTGTTGCTCGTACTGAAGCCTTGTTGATGGCGAGTAATACTGTTATCATAGATCTGTTTGGGCTAGCATCGGTGCTTTTTGTTTATGTTTGCTTAGTCACGCTGCCCCTAAAGATCTCGCTGCCTTTGCACCTATTTTGGGTGTAAGGGCAGCATCTTGCTTGATCTTTATTCAGTCGATTCAATCTGTCATAGTTGTTCCTTGTTCTCCAAGGATTAGTTTAATATCCGCATGGTCAGGCCTCACAAACGGGTTGAACGGTCCAGTAGTACGTAAGGATATGGTTTGCTAATTCGAGAGGAGTTGTTCCGGGAATTGACTCTACGTTGGTTTTTTGGCCTCCTCTAGGGTTAGTTTCTGTTATCTTTCGTATCTACCAGGCTCAATTATGTGTGGGATGTTCCAATTATGTGGTGAAAGCGTTAAACTGTCGTAGATCGATTTGACTTGTATTGATAAAGCAAAACCCCATGTTATCGTAGATCCAATGCAGATCCATGGGACAATCGGCTACCTGAGCCGATTCACAGGGAAACCTGAGAGCCGATCGAGGCTCGTATTTAATGTTTACATGTCTGCCATGCAGGAAACCAATCGAAGCAATCCATCACCTTCCTGATCAGGTATAGGTCAGGTGGCACGCCCTTGCATCAGCCAGGACGTGTGCCGGAGTTTTGCGGGCCGTTGACCGAGGGACCAGGGCCCACCAGCAGCTCTGGGAGCCTCCCGGCTCTTCGTGTTGCTCGTCGCTGCTCGCCGGTGGGTTTTGACAGGCAACAATTGCTAATGTAAAGCCTATTGATCTTCAACTCACATGTCTATCTGATATAGAAGGCACTAAATTTCAGAAAGGTTTGTTTTCAAATCGTTTTTGTTTGCTTTTTGAACAAGTGAGATGTCTTGAGTATCTGTTAGTTATGTTTACCTTACTATAGATTTTCTTTTGTCATCCAAATTTTTGGTATATTTGTTCCCTTTTTTGCTTGAAGTTGTTTTTGTTTTTATATATAAGTATATTCGACTTACTAATTGTTTCTTATTTTTTTGTTTTCCATCCCTTTACTTCTTTTGGTCCCCTTCCTTCCATTTTTCTTCCTCTCTTTGTGTGTTCCTTGCTGGACATCATTTGTAGATTCAGTTCAAAGCGTTAAAGTGGATGCGCCTATCATTGGTAAAACGACAAGTAAGAAGCGTGGAAGAAAGAGCAAGAAACATTAAGGATTATCGTTTTGGATTTTTTCATTTATCAGTAGGTGTATAACGATGTGGACCTGTTATTTCATTTCAAGATTTTCAAGGGGACGGAGTACTACGTTGGGGGGATTATGTACTAGCAAACCATGTGTTGAATGTTGGACATCTGCGTGAACTTTGTAGCTATTAGTTATATTTGTGGAACTCAGATAATTAATATATGTTACTTGTTGTGTAATATGTGGAATAGTTCTTTGGTGAATAGCCAGTCTTTTTTGATGGCTCATATGTAATATGTATGTGATGTTTTTGTTTACTTTTTATGTTTTTTTAGTTGTTGTATTTTTTTATGTCCTTTCTTTTTCACTTCTTTTTTGATGGTTCTTGGTAACAAAAGTTGAAGCTAGAAATAGATGTGAAGATGATGTGACTATTGTTATCAAAGCTATCATTGTGAAAACTTCAGATCACCTTGAAACATGTATTGTTTCTTTTGCGTATTTTTCTTTTTATGCTATTTTCATCTGCTGTGTACTTTTATTATGTTTTTGTTTTATTTTAATTTCTACAATCTGTTTGATATTGCACTGTCTTTCTTCTTTCTCATAATGTGCTAATTTAGCTTTGTTGAACCATCTGTCATATTTTGTGCTAATGTAGCTTTTTTTTAATATGTGGCGGAGTATATTTATGCCACTCCTGCTATTCCTGCTCTACCTCCAGTACTTTCAATTGGTAATAATACGCCGCTGACCAAGCTCCGAATGGAAAGGCTTGTTATGCCTTCCAAGTATCTCCTTCCCCCTTACGGCCGGATTGTAAGCACGCAAGACCAGGATCTGCTCTATGAGCAAGTGATTAAACATCATATGAGCTCTAAGGAGTCTAAAATTAAAGAGTATGTTTAACTTCCTGCATCCTTCAATCATGTTTTTTTGTATGCCATGTTAATTTTTTTAAAAATCCGATATGCGTTTGTGTTTATCCTCTTGTCCTGCTTGTTTTCTTATTTACTTTTTCTTGGCATCCTTTTTACTTGTACTCTTTTTGCTAATTCATCTTTTCTATGATGTCTTTTATGTAGTTCGAGGTTTTTGCACATTGAGCCAATGTGGGTACACACTGGTGATCTAGCCAGTAGTGTAATGCCAACTGGAGAGGTGTCTGGAACAGTTGCAGAAGTTGGCATGTCTGTTCTACAGCATGAATGCGGAAGTAGGAAGATCATTTTCCCATGGATAGTTACTGTCTATCTTCTCGAGAGGAAGTTTGACTCAAATGTCCTTCGTAAACACTTCAGGAGGGACGATAAGTATAAGCTTAGTCACCAAAACATGGTATTCCTTTATATTTTCTGTTAGTTTTACTGCATGGAAACTTTTCTTTTTCTGTTCATCGTACATGTTCTGTATATTACCAGATTAATGTCTTTTTTTGTGAGTTAAGATGCTTTTTTATTGATATGATTCATGATTTATATCTCTTGATTTATTTTCTGTTTGCAGTTGTCTTTTGCTGTATTACAGAATCTCGGCACACAAGATAAACCTGTTGGACATTAGTATGCATTGTTTCTGAATTTTGGGAAGAAAAGATTTGAAGTCATTGACTCTGCCCGTGATCATGACGATGAGACTTTGGTCTCACATGCCACATCTTTGGTTGATTCAATCAAGTATATCTATCGCATAAATTACTCACAGTCTTCCAAGCAAATACAGGATTATGAGTTGGTTTTCATTGAGGGTCCTAAACAAGATAACATGTAAGTTTATGTTACACAGCAATTTGGTTTTTATGATTCTGGATACTTCATGGTGAAGTTTATACCATTATATCCTCCCCTGCTGTTATGATTGTGGATACTTCATGCTGAAGTTTATAGAACTATGGAATGGTCTAGCAGTTCTGGCCATTACATGCGATCAGATACCTGCGTTGAGGAAGGTGCTAACATGGAAGTGGCTGCACCACCCATTAAACAAGTTACGTAACTGGAATTACTTGTTGGAGAGTAATCTTTTATAAGATATTCTTACTAAATTCTTTATTTTTTTTGAAAATATTTTTTGCAGATTAATCTCTTTTTTAAAATAAAATAAAAAATGTAATAAAAATAATAATATTCGTCTATTTCCATTAAGTCATAAATTTGAAATCAATAAGGTTTACATATATTGGCTCATCTCAACACTGCTTTTAGCATTTTATGTTCTCTGATATTTTTTATGTACTTTGTCCCTTCTTCATTTCTGATTGCTCCTCTGCATGCGCGTCCTCCATGTTTACGTATAGGTTCTCAGCTCATTGTTTGTAGCCCGACCTGAGTGCAAAATAGATAGTTAATTATAATGTAAACATTTTTATTGTAGTATCTTTGTTTGTCCTAATAAAATTTATTTTTCCTACTAAGCAATATTGCATGTTTACCTTGTCTCTGTCTGGACAAAATGTCCTTGTATGTCCTGCCTGTCTGCACAATCAGCATAACCTTGGTGCTTTCTTTTTCTGCAGCTTTCTTGCACTCTTCTCATACATACTTTTTGGCCTTTCTCCCAAGTTGAATACCAGGTTTGTTGATATTGGGGGATCTTTGAAGCTTCCAGCTGCATCTTCATTTCTGCCTATTGTTGGCTCGATGTTATCAGGCAGTGGTGGGTGATTCAGGTCAGCATCAAACTTGTTTGAGCCTTTGTCATCTTGCGTACTGTCAGCATATACCTATACTGGGTCATCTACTTTTCTTCTCTTCTGCGTTGCTTGCGTTTTCTGTTGCATACGGTCCATTGTATCTTTGATTACTACGTTTTTAAGTTCATCGATGCCCTTAACAAACAAGTCATGTGACCTGTCATCTGTGCACACAGTTGACAAGATGTGTGATATCTTGCTCATCTCTATTGCATGTC
Organism: Dactylis glomerata; assembly: GCA_007115705.1. NCBI lineage: Eukaryota > Viridiplantae > Streptophyta > Magnoliopsida > Poales > Poaceae > Dactylis > Dactylis glomerata. Next base: position 240,843 of record QXEO01000017.1, on the reverse strand, counting down.
TTACAGCTATGTGTGTCTTATCAGAACGTTGGCCAGTGTTCTTCTCTGTTAGCCTTGCAACCTCTTGCCCAGCAGCTGTTGTCCACCTTGGGTTAATGAAACTGATTGGTAGTTCTGTTAGACCTAGCTGTGTTGCCAACCTTAGGACATGGCAGCATTGGATACCGTCGCGCTGCATCTTACAGCATGAGCACTTGTACACATCTCCTTGAGGTGTGATTGTTACATGGTATGTAGTTCTAGGAAATTCAGCATTGCGGTATGCTGCAATTCATATAAGCCGGTAAACTCTATTTTGTTCAATCACCTCAACATTATACGTTGTTGATTTGTGCATCTCTTCGGCAAATTTCCCATAGATTGGGTCAGTGTATATCTTCATAGCTTCTCTTTTAATTGGGTTGTATCCCCAGTTCACAGATTCTTTGAATTTAGTCTTCTCTGTCATGCGATCCAAATTAGACTGCTTCTTCTCTTGTACGATTAGGTACTCCTTGAAAAATGTACTGATAGAGTCTTTACACTTTACATAACTTTTGAATAGTGAGTTAGTGCTCTCACTTCTACCTGTAGATGATGAAAATAGGAAAACATTGTCCATGAAGTACACGGGCACCCATTGTGCTCTTATATCAAATATTCTTTCGAGGTGTGTTTCTCCCTCTGCATTGTCTTTCTGTAAAAGTGCGTGCCAATCATTTTCAAACTCTTCTGGCATAAAAGAGTTTCTGTTAACTGCTTACAGTTCATCTTTGAGAGTACCCCGTATTGCCATGAATGGTGACAGTTTCTCATTTATATTCTTCCCAATGTGGAAGTTGCAGTAGCGGTGGATATTGAACGGCAGCGCGTCACCTATAGCTTGGCTCATTGCAACGTCCTGGTCTGGAATGATTGTTTGCGGATGGTTGTTACCCATGGCAGTGGTAAATTCATTGAACAGCCACCTGAATGTCTTTCTTGACTCATCCTCCAGCAAACCTGCACCAAATATTACTGTCTTTCCTAAGTTGTCAACTCCTATAATTGGTGAAAAAGGCATGTTGTATTGATTTGTTGAAAATGTAGTATCAAATGAAACGAATTGGCCAAACTTCGAGTAGTTTGCCTTTCCTATTTGGTCTATCCAAAAACACGCTTTGAACTGTGTTGTCGCTGTCAATATCAAATGAGTGCGTGAATCCAGGCATATTTTTTTGCATCTTTGATCAGGATGAGCAGCTCTTCTATGTCCTGGTTCTTTATCTTTTTCTTCTCCTTTGCAAGTTCATTTTCTAGGTTTTTTCATCGAATGGCACGCTGCGGAAGCTTCCTCTTGTTTTGCGGAAGATCTTCATTATATTCCTTGGCGGGACCCTGGTTTCTTGCAGTATCTGAATCAATGTTTTGTCTGAGGTAGACATTGATCTATGGTATTTCATGAATCGTACAATCCACTCCGATGGAGCTAGAGGGTGATTATGTTCGAGCCGTAGTACAGTTATGGTCCACTTGCCCCATTCCTCTTTTACATACATGCGTACTTTGCATTTTATTTGGATGATTCTTGATGTTCTTCTCTCTCTCAGGGCAGTATCAACATGCGTGTCTTCACGACACCTGTTACAAGAGAACGCCTGTCTTGATATCTCGTGTGTATTTTTAGACTCATAGCTACTGTCCTTTTTATAGCAAATCCCAGTTTTCTTGCATAGACTGCGAAGAAGAAGAAGAAGAATGCCTTCTCCTTTGGATCGAATTCCATTCCAATTGCTGGTGTATTTGCTTCTGTAATCTCTTGCATAGTGGGGTAGTTTTCATTGGTAAACATCTTGTCCATTTCAATTTCTTTAGGAGTAGGCGGTTCTGGGTTTAGAATGTTGTTAAGGTTCTCCTCGTATTGGTCAGCTTGTGCTGTTTGAACTTCATCAGTAGGATTCTCTTCAGCTCCATGTCCTGTACTTATATTTTCTTCAGCATTGCGCCCTGTACTTGCATTTTCTGCAGCATTCTGACCGGGGTTTGTGGGCTGTGGAGCATGTGATGAACCTGCCTGGTTCAAATTTGGAATGTTACTGTCATCATACCCTTCTAGGTTATATTGTTCAATATTGATGTCCTGCAAACATTTTCAATTTTTTTTACTACAAATAAACAAATATATGTTTACTTTTTTACTTTTTTATTAGCCGGTGTTTTTCATATATATTTACCTGATTTAGATCAATAGAGATGCCTGCACCTCGATTGTCATGTGTCATGTGTGACATATCATTTGAAGCTATTGCTGAATTTCGATTAGATGCAGTCATACTTGCTTCAACTGCTGTTAGTTCTGCGAGGCTGTCTCTTTCTGCTCTTTCACTTTGCTTCTGGATGAATGCGTGCAAATATGTTTATATTATCAAAATTTGGGTCAAAAAGTGCAATGTCTTCTTATTGTTATCATTCATAATATGTCAACATTTCTTTATTTCATACAGTCAAATAGCATGGAACTAAACTCTAATGAATTGTTAAATATGCATGCACAAAAGGAAGTTTTGAAATGTGCAAATTCTTTTGCAATTACCTGCGTGAATCTATCGAGAAAATGGTTTGTGTCTGTTATCCCACTGGTTGCCATTGTATGTAGTATCCCTCTGTCTTCTGTACATTCCATACGGCTTCTTGTAGTACTTGAGACATTTCTTCCAGCCATCTCCATCTGAGAATAAATAAATCACTATAAGTTTATCTTTATATCGTAATATCCTTGGTAAATAAATAAGTTTTTCTTTTTCTATATTTTTTTTGCAGTTCATAAATAAAGGCTGTGTTTTCCTAGTTGCAATTCATCAATTGAAGTTCATAAACAGAATCAACTACAATGTCCTACCATCAGGAATTTTTGTGATACAGTTAAGAGTCATATTCGAGATGCAATGATACTCACATCATTGGTTTTATGTAGTACTTAGACTACAGTCAGTTTGTATCTTTTATTTTTATATATACAGTAATCTGAAATCATGTGTTGATTATGGTTTGTCTGATGATGGTATTTTATGAACTATATTTAACAATGGTGAATATTTTTTTACTATACCTGTTATCTCTGTACTGCAATGCAAAATTCTTTTTGATGGTATTGTGTACTCACCTTGCTGATCTCTTACCCTTTTTGTTTTGTCTCCGCGGTTGGCTGATTTCCTACAAGCAGTAACACACAAAGTTTGTCTGCTGTGTCTACAATCTGCCTACCCTAAATCTCTCCTTTTGCTGTTACTGTCAAGATCTCTCTCTGTGTTGAGTTGGTTCTTGGGGGTGGGGTGCAGCAATAGATGTTGCAGGGGTGGGGGGGGGGATTTTGTGTGGGGGATAGGATAGTTGTTTTGATCAAGAAGTCTCCTCCACGCCTCGATAGATCTTTTCTTGTTCTTCTCTTTTACTTTTTGTTGGGCAGCTCCCATCGTGTTCGTGCTTGGTGGCGGCGGATGAAAGGGAAGGAATTATTTCCTTCTCATAGGTGATCGATGAAGCTCCTTTTTTGCAAATTAATGCCTTTCTTACTTATTTTTCAGTTTTTGAACCATTATGCGCACTAATCCCTGTCCTTTTTACCAACATAGAGTGGCCGGTCGCTAATTTTTTTCAAAGTAATGGTGTTTTCTGCAAAATTCTTTAATCTCACCTACCACGGGACCAGCTCGTACCAGTTTATGTTTCGTCGTCCTTCTTTTCTCAGATCTACGAGCGCCCCTCTCTTTCTATGTGCTTTGTTCCTTCCGTGTTCGTCAATCAAAACCCTGAGGCGGCGGCTAATTCTCTGTCCGTAGTTGGTGGATACGTTGGATTCTTCTTGCCCTCTCTCTCTTTTTCTCTGGTTGCTATTGTCTACGTGATATTCTTCTTCTTTTATTACATTTCTTGGAAGAATTATTTCCTTTCTTTCAGTTGATGTGACCTCGTTTCTCTCATCTTGTCTTTTGTTTTTTTCTACCATGTCGTTGATATGGAGGCATGGGTGGTATTTGCTTGATTGATAACCCATAGATTTCTCTCAAGGCTAGTGTACTTGTTGTCTTCTTTTTTGGTAATCTTCTTTGACTCTCTCGCAGTGTACTGTAGTACTAATTATGTTAAATTTGTCTTCACTCATATTTCTTGCTATTATATATTATTTGCTAATACAACTAACCCTTTTGTTGTTTGTTTAAATGTTTTTGTTTGTTCAGGTGACTGTGGCAAGAGATTTTATTTTTTTAGGTTTAACCAAATGGACAACTATAGTTTCCTGAAGGTACTTTCTACTACCGCTGGACTCCTCCCCCTGCCCGTCTGCGTTGGCCACCGTTCGATCTCGCCACCCCGCGCAAACCCTAACCCTCTCCCCACGCCATCCCTGCTATAAAACCTCCACGCAATCGCCTCTCCCTCCTTTTTCTCGTTTTCCTCCAAGCCCTAGCTTAGATCGATCTCGAGCCGAACCAGCTGGCCACCGTCCGAACTACGGCGAGGAATTGCCAAGCCGCCCCACCTTCATGAGCTCGCTGGCTTCGCCATCGGGGTCGCCTAGACCCTCTGCACACACCAGAAGAAGAGCCACCTCCTCTCTTGCCTCGAAGCCATCGCGCAGCATCACGTCCAGAGCGCCCTGCAGAATGCCATCGCTCCAGCCGCCTCCCTCTCCCTCGACAGGATGAGATCGAGATCGGCGATCACGTTTCCGAGCATGCCACATTGTTCCGAAGCTCGTCATAGTCTCGCCGTCATCTGGAAGCCGTCGGAACTCGCCGGATATCAACCACCAAGCCACCTCGCCGGCGAACCACGTCGGAACCCTAGCCGAACAGGTGAGCTCCTTTCCCTTTTTTATCTAAGCCGTTCGATCAAGATCTAGTGGATCGGATAGATCCACTTATCGAAGGGGTACCGAGCAATGCTGTGCATCCAGATCTGTTTTAATCCGATGCTCCACAAACGTGATCCAACCGAAATGGTATGGACGAATAGGAGGCCGCCACGCGTCAGTTCTAGAATCAAACAGATTTCAAATTTGAATTTTGAAGTTAGATTTCAATCCAATCTTTAGAAATTCAGAACTTTTGATCTGTAACTCGAAAAATAGCAAATAATATATCATTGGAATCCTTGTGATATGTAGAATCCATTAGTGCCATAATATCACATGATTTCAGTATTCAAATTGAAACCATTTTCAAATTGAATCAAACATATCGGTTAACTTAATAAATTCATATCTTTTATTCTGTCCATCCAAAAATTACAAATTTGTAGTCTCTGGAATCCTCTAATCATGTAGAACATCGTAGGATCAAGAAAATTCAAAATTGATATGTGCACACACTTTGTACATTCAAATCTATTCAAATCACTATTCTGATCATAATTTGAATTCTAAAAGTGATTTTAGGATGATTCCAATTGCAGTGACTTTTTTACTGCAAGCTATCCAGTAGCATCACTCCCATATTTTATTGAACCACTTTACAATTATTCAAATTCTAATATGAGGATTTGAGTAATTCCACCATAGTAATAATTCTATATTTCTTCCAATAATGATTCCTTCTACTTTAGTAAACTCTATGTTCATAGATAGCTGTCAAATGTCATCTAGACATCACCTTGATCCATATCTTGTTCATCTAAGTCAATTTTGTCTAATTCATATATATTCAAATTGCAATTGCGCTACTTGAGTAGAATATGAATTTATCCCAATAATAGATCATATTCTTGCTATTGTGGTATTGATTCAATTCTACTACCATAGCATATGATCATACTTCATATTATTCAATGAACCTTTGAACCATAATTCCCAAAGGTCATTCACCCATACCCAATCCTATGCCTACTTAGTCTTGTACACATGTGTCGAACTATTCAATTAACAAATGGGTTATTTGAGTAACTCAATGCTTCATAAATCTTTACCCATTGCCTAAGTGTAATGAGTGCTATTTAAGAGTAATTGTTGTCACACTTATTCAATAGTAATGTTGTTGCACAATTCAACACTTGTGTGCTCTAATTCACATGAGCCTTATCAAGATTTTGTTCATGCCTTAATAAAGCACAAAGACTTCATCAAATTATATTTTGCCTAGTCCAATTCTCTCCAATCATGTTGATCTTTCCCAACTAAGCTCTCAAATTCATATTTCCTTTGTCATATCCATCCCATCACAATATCTTGAAATCCTAAATTGTTAAACAAACACTTTTCAATTGTTTGATTTGTTTGATTGTGGTTGTATGGGTTGTTTATGTATTGCTATTTCTGTGTTATAGCTTGTATGAAGAGCTACGTGATTAGTTGAGAGAAGAGTGAAAGATTGTATTCTTCAAAAAGGCAAGTGACACACATTCTTCTACCTATTTTATTATGCATTAGTGATTCTTCAGTAGTATGCATGATAGGTGGAATACAATATTGTTTACAAAGTGCTAGATCCTAGTAGTGAGTAGCTATCCCTGAACCCCACCTGGTAGGATGCTAAATACTTGAATATTGATGCTATGCTTTGATCATTTGAAAAGTTGTTTTGTGAATAAAATTAACAACTTCAACTAAAATGAACTACCTGGGTGGAGTGGTGAGATGGAAAAGTGAAGTAGGTGGGTCCTGGGGCACATGCTAGGACAGATGTGTAGCTCAGGATGCCGCTCGGGACGGCCAGTCGGGATTCAAGAGATTAATAAGGCTTCCATGATTAAAGTACTTCCAGTGCCGCCTTATGACATTATGGGCTCTGTCTTGATTGAGTATGATTAAGGGTTCAACCAAGAGTAGGTAGCATAATATAGGGGGTACGGTCAGACTAGTTTGGTTGAATGCTTTTTCTGAAAGGTCTTGTTTCATTTTATGTATGGGCGTAAAATGAAGGATAAGGTGAAAGTGCATAATCCTTGCAAGGTGTTAAAATATAATCGATTAGCCGAGTCCTCGAAATGGACAATTGAGTCTCTAGCCATGGAATGATCGGAAAAATCTCATCACCATTTCTGAATGCTTTAAAACTTGACTAGAAACTATCAGGAGAAGCTCAGGGCCATACACTCGGAGGGGTGGTGCTTACTGTTGTTTCACAACTATGTTGAGTTTCGCCCAGAAACTACATGCCTAGCTAGTATGTAATGTATGGGAGTTATTTCAACCCTTCATAAATAAAATTTTGATAAAAAGATTTTGCAAAGGTTATAGGATAAAATTGGCTTTCTGCAAATTAGCCTTTGAGATCCACTAAGCAAGATTTCATGTAGTTTAGTCTTTTCACAAATGCCACAAATATGTGTCATTTGTCAGTATGTTGTTGTACTGACCCCTCTGGGGCTGCATATTCAAAAGTGCAGGTTTTATTATCGAGTAAGGAACTAGGAGTAGGATCTCGGGCTTACATTCCAGCATATCTACCTGTGGCACTTGATGAAGATGGAGGCTCATTGCTACTATGCTTTATGCTGTGTACTCGTAAGGTTGAATACCTATGTAACTGGATTTACGTTGTAATATTGATGCTATTGCAATGATTACTTATTTTGTACTGTGGTGCTATCTACTGATCCAGGGAATGGCACAGATACACAGGAGTTCTATCTTTTGATAAGGCAGGGCGCTACACTGCCTCCCATTTCAGTAGTTCAAGTGTGGTACCGAGCTTTGTGCTACCATCTTCGCAATTTGGGTACAACAACTTTTTGTGATCCTTTTGCATGGCCTCCAACTTCAGCTTCTCCCTTTCTGTATCGCATTGTTGCTTTGCATCAGAAATGACCCGACCAAGACCATCAGCGGGCTCATCCAATGCCCGTTGTTCTTCTTCATTGCCGCCTCCCTCTTCTTCATTGTCTTCCATTGCAGTATCACCGTATTCTTTAGGGGACATAGGATAACTGTCATCATCCTCCTCCTCTTCATTTTCTTCTAGCCTAACCCCTCTTTCTCTGTGCATAGCCCAACAATAATATCCGGGCATGAAACCTCTCCGAAGCAGATGGCTTTGAAGGATTCTCGGGGCAGAGTGCTCCGCCACGTTCCAACAGTCGATGCAGGGACAAGGCATAAAATTATCCACTTTATTTGCCTTAGCCACATCGATAAATTTATGTAGGCCTGCAATGAAATCGGAATCGCTTCGGTCGTCATACATCCATCGCATCCGCGCATCGATCTGCGTCATAATAATTAACCATTAAAATAACATCGTGAATAGTGAAATGACCACCCTATATGGACACATGCAATATTTTTGTATCAGTTACAGATGAAGAAGATAAAGTTGCTAACCTCGGCCGAGGATACCGTGTTGTGCAAACTTAAGTGTGGCTTGGACATTTCATCGAACACCTTGTGTGCAATCAAAGGAAAAAAAAAAGCTAGCACCCACACCTCACACACAATCCAGCAAAATTTGGTGGCAAAGGGCTGGGCTTATTTATAGCCAGGGGAGGGTCTTTGATCCCGGTTCGTGGCATGAACTGGGACCAATGTTCCGCAGAGCGCCACGTGCCATGCGGAGGGGAGGGGCATTGGTCCTGGTTGATGCCACAAACTAGGACCAATGCTCCGAAATGAACCGGGACCGACCTCCAGGCGGCATGAACCGGGACCGAGGCCTGTCATTGGTCCCCATTGGCCAGCCGAACCGGGACAGATGGCATTTGGGTGCTGGACTAAAGACCCATTTTCTACTAGTGGCATCTGAGGCAATGATTGATGGGTAGATCATGAAATGTATATTTTATTCACTTTCTAGGCTAGATCTGGCTGGTATACTCTCCCTGGCATGTGGACCTGCTTCCCTCTCTCTGTCAAATTTCTTGCATGGAACAGAATCAAGTTCTTGGTTCGCTTATTTCTTCTGACACTAAGGTGCGATGCTCTACTATGTGTGGAACCGAACCAACTAGCTCTTTGGTTCACTTTTTCACCACATAGTGGATGGTCTAATGCCATGCAACAGACCAACTTCCTCCTCGTGCCTGTGTTTCTCATGGAATAGCTACACAACTAATTGGAGTGTTTTTTAAGAACACAGTACAATATAGATGCTCACAAACACGCACGAACACTCATCCCTATGAACGTACGCATGCACACCTTACCCCTATGAGCACCTTCGAAGGACTAAGCCGACAGATCTTAAGGTTGACGAAGTCACCATAGGCGCCTTGCTGTTGACGGGCACGCCACCTACCACTAAAAATATAGCGCTGGGTAATCCTGGAATAAATCCAGGTAAATGCAAATGCCCATATCAAATCTAGGACTTGAACCTGGGCTGGTTCCACCACAGGGAACCCAATCAACTGAGCCAAGCTCCATTTGCTCTAATTGGAGTGTTTATTAGTGAAAATATAAATAAGTTGATCATTTTTGTACTCTCTTCATTTTTTAATACAACACTACTATAAAAAATACAGTTTGTAACTATACAATCACGGGCGGAGCTTCTTGAGGGCAAAATCGGGACACGGCCCGCCTAGCCCATTTTTTCTTATATGTGTGTGTAAAGCCCACTAGCCTAGCAAATCTAAGATTTTCCGGCCCCATACACACGAGAGCAGTTATGTCGATTCAGTGGTTGACGGCAACTCGTTGCTTCCTTGTTCCTGCTTGCCACAAGCGCGTCCATAGCGCTAGTTAGGGCATCTCCAGCAGGTCGATCCATTTAAGTATCCAAATGGTCTGAAACGGTTCGTTTGGGTCAGGCTACTAACACCACAGCCCGCGCGGATAGCGCCTGTTTCAGCCACCACTTCTTGCCCTACCAGATTTTTCCTTGACTTTCACCTTGGAGACTGATGCTTGTGCTAATGGCTGGGAGTAGTATTGATGCAACAGGGAAAACCCTGGCTTACTTCAGCAAATGTCTGGGTCCAAATACAAGTGCCAAGTCTATTTATCAAAAATAAGCAATGACCATCCTTGAAGCCCTCAAAAATGGAGGCACTACTTTTTAGGAAATAAGCATATCATCAAAACTGACCAGAGCAGTCTAAAATATTTGGCCAGCCACATACTTTTGGAAGGAATTCAGCACAAATTGATGCTAAAATTGTTGGAGTTTGATTTTGTCATTCAATATAAAAAGGGTAGTGAAAATACTATTGCTGATGCTCTCTCTAGAGAATATCAAACTCCTGGTCTGGAACACTTTGTCCCTCCAAAGAATACTACTTGCATGGCACTGTTAATAGCTGTTCCCACCTGGACCCATGAAATTACAAATTCTTACAGAGAAGATGCTTCCTGCAAGAAACTCCTCCAAGAATTGGCAGTGGATCAACATAGCCATGTAAATTATACTTCTCAACATGGTGTTCTCACATATAAGGGCAGAATATACATAGGCTCCTCTACTAACTTGCAAACAAAAGTATTTGATTCTTTTCACTCTTCTTTATTTGGAGGCCATTCTGGAGCTAGTGTCACATATCAAAAACTTAAACAACTCTTTTACTAGCCTAAGATGAAGAACTATGTCACTCAGAAAATCCAAGAATGTCCAGTATGTCAGATTTCCAAGACAGAAAGACTCCCATACCCTGGCTTACTGGATCCATTACCCATGACAACAACAAAGTGGTCTGAGATTAGTATGGACTTTATATCTGGACCCCCAAAATGAAAAGGTATGGATTCCATCTTAGTTGTTGTTGATAGACTCACTAAATATGCCCATTTCCTTCCTCTAGCACACCCATATATAGTACATAAAGTTGCTAACTTATTCATGGCCAATATCATCAAACTTCATGGACCTCCTTCAGTTATCACTACTGATAGAGATGCCATCTTCACTAGTAAGCTCTAGCAAGAGAACTTCAACTCCATGAAAATATATCTGCATTTTTATACTTCTTATCACCTAGAATCTGATGGTCAGACCAAAAGAGTAAATCAGTGCTTGGAATAATACTTTAGATGCATAATTTTCTCTAAACCAAAGAAATGGGCCAACTGGTTACCTGCTGCTGATGAAGGAAATATGCCCTAGAGGAAAATAATATTGGACGTATTTGCATATTTTATATAGTTCATGATAAGTTTAATTCTATGCTAGAACTATGTCAATTGGAAACATTGATATAGGTGTAGTATCAAATGATTAGGAGTCACTGGTAAATCCTCTATTTACTGGTTCATTGATCAACTGATGATTGAGGTTTCCCAATCATAGTGCATTATGCTAATTGACGATGAGATCATGCCATTTGATAATGCCATGATGGACATTACTGTAACATCCCTCTTTTAGCTAAACCTAATTAGGAATTGTTTGTGCATCATAAGCATCATTTATTTTACTAAGGGAAATGCACAAATAAGTTATATTTGAAAACCCTAATATGTGCAACTCTTCCTTATTGGAAATTCTTTCAAAGTGTGTCAAAAACTTTGCAAACAAAATTATGGAGCTTCTATATGGAAAGAAGGTCCCTGGTTAATTTCAGAAGTTTTATAAAAATATTGAATCTCCAAATATTTCAAATAGCAACTAAGTTGCAAGTTTCAAAAAAAAAATAGAAAAAGATTTTAAAAAGGAAAAGGTTCCTTTCCTCCTCTCTTTCCCTCCTGGACCAAATCTGGCCCAAGTCCTTCTCCTCTCTTCTCTTTTTGCCGCACACGCAGAAAATTGGAGCCCAGCAGCCGACCCAGCTTTGGCCCAGGCCACTTACCTATTCATCGTCTTCGTCCCCGAGAAGCAGCACGGTGGCGCTGCAGAGACCACCCGATGCCACCGTGATACGTCTCAAACGTATCTATAATTTTTGATGCTCCATGCTTGTTTTTACACCATTTGCTTACTGTTTTGTTACACAGTGCCAGTTCCCTATTTTCTGCTGTTTTTGTGTTTCAGAAAAGTTACACTGGAAATATTCTCGGAATTAGATGAAACAAAAGCCAAACATCCAGAAATTCACCGAAGCTTCCAGAGAACCGAAGAGGAGACAGAGTGGGGCCACGAGGGGCCCACACAACAGGGCGGCGCGGCCTAGGGCTAGGCTGCGTCCCCTATGTGTGTGGCTGCCTCGGTCCACTTCTGATAATGCCCCTTCGCCTATAAAGACCCCCCGATGGGAAAAACCTAAACACCCGATCACTTTTCCAGAAACATATCGCGATCCGCCGCTGTCGTTGACCCGAGATCGGGAGGGTTCAGAAGCTCTTTTCGGCACCCTGCCGAAGAGGGGAATCGCCACCGGAGGTCTTCTTCATCGCCATGCTTGCCTCCGGCGCAATGAGTGAGTAGTCTACCTTGGACTATGGGTCCATAGCAGTAGCTAGTTGGTTGTCTTCTCCACCATGTGCTTCATGTTTAGATCTCGTGAGCTGCCTTACATGATCGATATCACCGTTATGTAATTCTACATGTTGTGTTTGTTGGGATCCGATGAATATTGGTGTTATGATTGAGTTGATGTGATGAATATTATCTTATGTTATCTCTATGTTGCTTATGATCTTGCATGCTCTCCGTTGTTAGTAGCTATCTTGGCCGAGTAGATACTAGTGACTCCAAGAGGGGGTATTTATGCTCGATAGTTGGGTTCATGCCTCTATTTAATCTGGGGGAGTGACAAAAACCTCTAAGGTTGTAGATGTGTTGTTGCCACTAGGGAGAAAACAATATTCATATGCTCAAGGGCATATGCTTTGTTTACATTACACACTTTGCTTAATGCAGTTATCTGTTGTTCACAACTTAATACTTGTGGAGTTCTCGGATTGATTCACCACAAGTGGATTATTAGTCATAGATGCAGTTGGATGACGGTCTATGTATCTTGTTGTAATGCTCAGATTAAATCTCATAGTGATCCTCTCGACATATGCACATTGTCTTTATTCTATCAATTGCCCAACTGTAATTTGTTTACCCAGCATGTGTTATTTTATCTTATGGAGAGACACCACTAGTGAACTGTGGACCCCGGTCCTATTTCCATTATATTGCTATCACCTGTTTACTTTACTCGCACTGTTTACTTTTTTCACATATTACGATTGATTTCCACTCAATACGCTCATACCCTTTGTTTCAAGCAAACCGGTGAGATTGACAACCTCATCGTAAGTTGGGAACAAAGTATTTGGTTGTGTTGTGTGCAGGTTCCACGTTGCTACTAGTTGAAGATGCGCTAACAAGATATCGTTAACAGCGCCCTTGTTAGAGTGTCACACAGCTAGCAAGCATCACCTTCTGGAGTTTGGCTTTTTCCTACTGTATTGACTACCTTGGTTTCATAACTGAGGGAAAACTTGCTGCTATATTCATCAAACCTTCTCTTGGGGTTTCCAACTGGCCGGTCATTTACTTCATCAACTACATGCCAACAAGTTTTCTGGCACCATTCATCACCGCGCCATCAACAAGTTTTCTGGCGCCGTTGCCGGGGAAAAAGAAGACTTCTGCAAGGGGAGTTTCGCACGCACATCCTTTACTTTGTTTTAAGTTTTGCTTTACTTTATTTTTACTTGCATCGTTTTATCAAAAATACAAAAAAATAGTTCCTTCTATAGTTGTTATTTTTGTTGGTCTATTATTGTCTTGCTTTATCATGCTTTCTATCAATGGTTGGTCTCTTTGAAATGAAATCTTTTTGGCAAGGTGGGTTCACGGAAGAATAGCCAAAATATTATGAGGAACACCGCTTATCAAAAAAGGGAAACACTTATGGGAACAAATTAATAGATTGTATATCATTGCTAGAAACGTGTGCTCTACTTATAATGTTACTTATTGCTTTGATAGATCTTGTTGCTGTAGGAGGTATAAACACCTCCCTTTTCAATGTGAGTATAATGATGATGTTACCATATCTTCTTATATTAATGGAAATTATGACTTTTATGATGTGGAACAAATTGAAGAATTTATTGCTTGAAAGGGTGCATTTGAACTTGCCTATTTGCTTGGAAATACTAATGATGCACCTTATAAATATGAGGTTTATGATATACTTAAATTTTGCTTTGATAATTACAAGGAAGAAAATGGCTATATTCTCAAATATCTTAATAGATGCTCTCCAACGGAAGAGACTAATGCCTTGAAGGAGCCCATGGAAGAAGAAATTGCCGAAGCTGGAAGCTCATTGGATGAAAAAGAAGAGGAGGGTGATGATCAAGAGGAGGAATAATGGAGCTACCCATGTCTACCTCCCAATAAGAGTAACTCTTTAGCTAATACCTTATTTGATCGCCCTCCATGCTTAACAAAGGAGGGTGAGTGTGATATTTATATTATTGAGTTTGTTCATGATGCTACTAAAAATTATTATGAGAGAGGAAAACATGGTTGTTGGAATCTCATGTTACTAAAACACCTCTCTTTATATTGAAAGTTCCAAAGTTGCTCCTGTTTTATCTACCCATACTTGTTACTATGTGCTTCTTTGATTTATTTTCTTACAATATTCCTATGCATAGGAATTGGGTTAGACTTATGTGTTTTATATTTGCTCCTTGATGCTCTCTTTTGCTTCAATTCATATTTCTTATGTGAGCATCTTCTCAAATTACTGAGCCTAGCTCAAAGGCGTTAAAAAAAGCACTCTTGGGAGATAACCCAATGTTTTTACTTTCAGTTATTTTTCTTTTACTTGAGTCTTGGAAGTTATTACTACTGTAATGACCTCTCCTTATCTTTTTTATTTCATTGTTGTGCCAAGAGAAGCCTCTAATTCGAGTGAGGTAAGATTTGGGGATGTTGCTGTCCTGAAACAGATTTCGATGCTGCACCGTAAAAATTCGTGAAAATTCTCAGAATATATTTTGGACCTGTGATTTCTTGCGCATATGCCCCAGGTTATATCCAAACTTTCATTTGTTATACACTTTTTGATTTGAGCAACAAAAAACCCTCTAAAAATTCGACCTTTGTCAGCTGTTCTGTTTTGACAGATTTCTGCCAATATTTGAGTTTGCCACTTTATCACTTTCTTTTTGAGTTCTTTTGATCACGGAACTTTTGGGGAAGTTGCTACAGTAGTATATGCTTTATATGTGGTGGTTTTGAGTTGAAACCTGAAGCAAAAAGGGTTGATTCAATGTTATGCTTACACTAATGTTGCTAATAGAATTGTGTTTAGTTTTGTATGAAGGAAGTTTACAAGTGTAGGGATTGGAGAATGATGAGATGAGTTAAAGAATAGATAAAAGATCAAGCTTGGGGATGCCCATGTCACCCCAAGAAATATCCTTGATGCTTTATTTGGGTTGACTTGGCACATGCTTACACATGTTTGACTCATACAAAGTCGCCATAAGCCTCTATGATCATTTAGTTTTTGACTTTTGATGCCATCTTATGCTTCTCTTAATGATGTTTTGTCGCTATACATGATTATGGCCATTATTGCTCTCTTAGTTGGTCGCTCCCAGTCTTTTGCTAGCCCTCATTTTGTACTGAGTATGAGCTCTACTCGTGAATCCAACTCCTAAAAACCAAGTTGTTCCAATGTGTCCACCATACATGCTTATTAGCAATTTGCTATTCCAAAATACATTTGACTTGCTTTTATCTATCCTTCAAATTAAAATCTTTTGGTGTTATACGAAAATTGGTCAGTAAAGCTCTCACGAACCTGATGGAACACTTTACTTTTCTTGTTTTAAAATTTTGACACTGTGATCTCTTATGTTGAGTTGTTATGCTTGCAAATTGTAAGTTGGAAATTAGCCCAGCCATGCCGTCATGGGGCAAGCTTTCAATATTGCACTGTCTTTCATTTGAGTTGATATCATGATCTTTTGTTTATGGATACTCGCAATGTGAAATAAATTGAGAATCTTACGGGATCATCGAGTTTGTATACGTGTTAGAGAAATGCCTGGGCCGCTAATCTAAGCCATGCATAATTCATGGTGAAATTTACAGCGTACCCATAGTGAACATTCGACGACGTATCTCACAATAAAAAGCTATACCAATGGTAAATAAAAGAGATGCCGAGGTGTTCATTGTCTGTTTGTCCTGTCATTTTGATGTGGGCTTGTTCCATGTCATCGGGCGCGGAGGTACCCCGTTGGTGGTTCTCGATAATACGTGTATACTTACAATGACAAGAGCTTGCTTGGGACTCTAAGTAAAGTAGCATGAGGTTTGGGTATTCGTAATTCATGGGACACCAGGTTTTCAACTTATTATTTGTCAAGCATATGCATCATAAGTGTATTCGCATTAACTTTAACCATTCAAGATGCTTATGATGGGGGCAATGAGATCTCAAAGCTAGTAAGTACCATAATTTTTGAAGGTTTATAAAACTTGTAATCACTGCTTCCCTCCGCGAAGGGCCTTTCTTTTACTTTTTTATGTTGAGTCACCACCTTCTACCTTTATGCACCATCTAAGAGAGCATAGTTGTCATTCTGAGTATAATGTGCATTGTCCCAAAGTTTTCATTGATTGATTCATAATGTTGGTTTCACTTGTTCTTAAATTATTTGTATCTAGTCGCCCTCTTAAACTTGAAGGTGTCCTATGCATTTATGTTTTGCTCTCTCATGAAGGACAAGCTAAAAACCATTTGTATGTTTTTCCATATGATTTGAACACACGTTTGACTTTCATTGTTTCATTTTCATGATCTTTCATTTGTGTTCCTTTTCATGTTATAACATGGTTGCTAAGTTTCTTCTATCAATATTATATCTTTCATGCCCATGTTTTAAGTTCTTTTGATCCCAGCGCACAACGCTTACATAGATGATCAAGATTGTGTAGGTGCATGTCACCTCAAAAATTATTTGTTTTGTTATCACTTTCCTACTCGAGGATGAGCAGGAGTTAAGCTTGGGGATGCTGATACGTCTCAAACGTATCTACAATTTTTGATGCTCCATGCTTCTTTTTACACCATTTGCTTACTGTTTCGTTACGCTTCATGGCGTTTTTATGCATTTTCTGGAACTAACCTATTAACAAGATGCCACAGTGCCAGTTCCCTATTTTCTGCTATTTTTGTGTTTCAGAAAAGTTACATAGGAAATATTCTTAGAATTGGATGAAACAAAAGCCAAACATCTAGAAATTCACCGAAGCTACCAGAGAACCAAAGAATAGACAAAGTGGGGCCACGAGGGGCCCACACAACAGGGCGGCGCGGCCTAGGGCTAGGCCGCGCCCCCCTATGTGTGTGGCCGCCTCGGTCCACTTCTGACGATGCCCCTTCGCCTATAAAGACCCCCCAACGGGAAAAACCTAAACACTTGATCACTTTTCCAGAAACATATCGCGATCCGCCGCCATCGTCGACCCGAGATCGGGAGGGTTCAGAAGCTCTTCCCGGCACCCTGCCGGAGAGGGGAATCGCCACCAGAGGTCTTCTTCATCGCCATGCTTGCCTCCAGCGCGATGAGTGAGTAGTCTACCTTGGACTATGGGTCCATAGTAGTAGCTAGTTGGTTGTCTTCTCCACCATGTGCTTCATGTTTAGATCTCGTGAGCTGCCTTACATGATCGAGATCACCGTTATGTAATTCTATATGTTGCGTTTGTTGGGATCTGATGAATATTGGTGTTATGATTGAGTTGATGTGCTAAATATTATCTTATGTTATCTCTATGTTGTTTATGATCTTGCATGCTCTCCGTTGTTAGTAGCTATCTTGGCCGAGTAGATACTAGTGACTCCAAGAGGGGGTATTTATGCTCGATAGTTGGGTTCATGCCTCTATTTAATCTTGGAGAGTGATAGAAACCTCTAAGGTTGTAGAAGTGCTGTTGCCACTAGGGAGAAAACAACATTTTATGCTCAAGGGCATATGCTTTGTTTACATTACACACTTTGCTTAATGTAGTTATCTGTTGTTCGCAACTTAATACTTGTGGAGTTCTCGGATTGATTCGCCACAAGTGGATTATTAGTCATAGATGCAGTTGGATGGCGGTCTATGTATCTTGTTGTAATGCCCAGAGTAAATCTCGTAGTGATCCTCTCGACATATGCACGTTGTCTTTATTCTATCAGTTGCCCAACTGTAATTTGTTTACCCAGCATGTGTTATTTTATCTTATGGAGAGACACCACTAGTGAACTGTGGACCCCGGTCCTATTTCCATTATATTGCTATCACCTGTTTACTTTACTCGCACTGTTTAGTTTCTCGCATATTACTATTGCTTTCCACTCGATACGCTCATACCCTTTGTTTCAAGCAAACCGGTGAGATTGACAACCTCATCGTAAGTTGGGAATAAAGTATTTGGTTGTATTGTGTGGTTCCACGTTGCTACTAGTTGAAGACGCGCTAACAAGATATCGTTAACGACGCCCTTGTTAGAGCTCACGCAGCTAGCAAGCATCACCTTCTGGAGTTTGACTTTTTCCCACTGGATTGACTACCTTGGTTTCATAACAGAGGGAAAACTTGCTGCTATATTCATCAAACCTTCTCTTGGGGTTTCCAACTGGCCGGTCATTTACTTCATCAACTACACGCCAACAAGTTTTTTGGCACCATTCATCACCGCGCAATCACACCTCCTCGCCGTCGTCGCGCCAAGATGAACGCCACCGCCTCCTCCGGCTATAAGAAGCTCCCCGCCGCCCTGAGAAGCCCTGGCCCTATTTCACCTCTCCTCTTCCTCGTTTCCTCTCTCAGGCCAAAATCCTAGCTCCGGCCGCCGTGCTTCCTCGCCATTCTTCACCCTTCGAAGCCCCGCCGAGTAGCCTGGAAGCTCCGCCCTGCCTCCTGCAACTTCCCCATCAAAGGAATCAAGCGGGGATGGCTTGAATCGTCGCCATTGAGCCCGTCTTCCTCGCAGACGGCCGAGCTCCGCCGTGGCCGTGTCGTTGACTCCGACTACCCCAGCCCTAGCCGACAACCTCAACTCGCTCTTGGTGAGCCTCTGGTCCTCATGGACCGCTTTGCCCCCTCTCCCTCGCTCTAGAGCATGCTCGCGCCGTCGACCTCTGTCCACCACCGTTCGGCCTCGCCGCCGGCCAACTTCGGCGACCATTTGGGAGCGGCGCCGTCGTCTTTTGGTTCACCGTGGACGTGCGCGTCCAACGCGCGTGCCCCGCGGCCTCGCGAGCCCCCAGTCGCCTGGCCCGTGCTCGACCTTGGAGCACCGGCCATGGCTGATGTCAGCAGCCCTTTCCATTTTCTTTTATCTTTTCTGAAAATATTTTCTATTAATTAATAAATATATGACAGGTCGGACCCAATGTCAGATTTTTAATCATTTCAAAATTGTTTCAGTAATTATTAAAACCCTGACAGTGGGTCCAAGCTGTCAGATTTTGATATTTTCTAGGAATTTCTGAAAAAATGCTAAAACTTGTAAAATCTGTAGAATATTCTCTATTTATCAAAAAAATGCAAATGACCTATCAAAATGTTCAGAAAAATGAGATCTACATTTTGGTATCAAAATCATGCATACTTAAACTACTTTGAACCCAGCCTAATTAGAAGAACAAAATACCACATTCATAATGTGTGGGGTTTATGGAATTGCAAAGTATTATGTAGTCCAACCCTATTTAAATTGATGATTATGTAATAGGGTTGATTTCAATAACTTAATATGTCATGCCATCATTCCTGTTTGTGCATCAATGCCATTACTTGATTGTTGTTATTCATTTCCGGTGTTTGCTTCTTCGCGATAGAACACGAGTCCGAGATCGAGTGGACAATACCGAGGATGTTGGGGATATACCAAATAGGTATACCAGCGACGTAGTCCTAAATCAGCAAGCCAGGGTGGCCCATCAGGGGTGGTATGGCAGATTCACCATACCGGGCGGCCCAGTTGCTGAGGTTGCCACGACGGTACTGGACGCAGGCGCTTATGGCGGATCCTTAGACAAGTCCATGGCGGATCCGGAGACAGGCCCATGGCGGGTTACCTTGTAGAACATGCATAGGACTTAGTCTAGGACTCCAAGTTGTATCCGCTTCGGTACCAACGTGTAGCCCACACCAGGCGCCTTTATAAGCCCAGCGTGGAGCAGCCCTTGAGGCACGTTCTAGTCATACGGCCAATCGCATAGCGAAACAGCCAACCTCATCATTGTAATCGAGCACTTGTTGCCATATAGTGAATTATAGCAGCACGTAGGATCTCGCCACCATCGCGGGATCTGAAGCTGGGTAAACTCATGCTACCACTGTCCCGGATTGCTCCTCCGTGTTCACCTCCTTCCACAAACTGCCATACCCCTACCCCTATGGCAGATCTGTTGACGAAACCACGACAGTTGGCGCCCACTGTGGGGCTAAGCGCATCTGGAGCGCAGATCCAGGCGGGATCCACCTTTGCAGGCATCGGCGACACCATCGCCATCGGGCGCATCCTCTATGATTCCGGCTTCCCCATTGTCCCAACGGATAACCTCTGGGTGCCGGCTAGAGAAGACCCTGCCCGATTCACTGTCGTTCCGATTGGAGATATCCACATCTTTATTGGAGAGATAAACCCTACCCTCGCCATGGAAACCAATTTCCGACGGATCGGTATGGCTAGAAAACCCAAACGGACCACTTTCGAGCTGGATACGGAGGAGGACTCATCTGACCTAGAACTTTCCAAGTTGCCCAAATCGGACCTGAAAAATAATCCCACACAGCCCGCCCTAGAGGTAGAGGAAGTGGTGGAAGACCGCTGTGAATCCGCCATGAGTAATCTGGCGTTAGAGACACCACGGTACTGCCTTGTTGCATTCGCAGGCATCACTTCGGGATCTACCTCCAATGGAGAAGATAGCCCAGGTGAATCCATCCTTGAGGCACTTAACGAAAGTGGTGAATCGGATGACTGGGACAGCAAGGGCTATGATTCTGACCATTACGACGCCGCCATGAGAAAAATCGAGGCAGAATTGGTGCGGCAGGCACTTTTAGAGCAGCAAGCAGCGGCCAAGCAGGTGTTCGTAACCAACAAAGGAGATGATGCTGGGCAGACAACCGGTGATCCGCCATCTCAGGCAGCCCACGACGGAGATGCTGGCAAAGAGCAAGGTAACCTGCCACCAGCCGCCGATCCCGCCACGGAACAACTTCCTGAGATCCACGGTGGACCCAGGCCTCTACAACCCACCATCCCCGAGGACCAGCACCCAGAAGACTTCACAACCCCGCTGGATAAGGTCGTCTACGGAACTCTAGCAGATCCAATCACCCCTGACTATGTCAGAGATGTGAACGATCTAGAGAAGAAGAGGCGAGCACTCCTCAAGGAAGCAAAGAGAGTCGAGAAGATGGGCCAGCAGCTTGATGGCGACATTGCTAAAGCTCAAGACACGCTGAAGCATGCAAGGAACATGGAGGAGAAGTATGTTACTCTCATCCAGAACCAGATGACCGAGGGAGGCGACCCGCAGCTGGTACGAAACCTTGAGTTCACCGTACCAACAGTGGAAACTCTGGCCAAGATGTACATCAAGAATCTGCCATACATGGATAAAAACTGCGATGAAGTCAGGGCTACGCCCATTGAGAATATCGTGGCTGCAAAGGAGCTATTGGAGCATAATAAGAGCCCAGCAGCCCTAGAGACGGCGGTGAAACTGATGACCAAAGCATTAGTGCAGCAGGAGAAGGCTACATCGTCACGACGGCTCGAATCTGATCCCGCCCTATGCAGGTCCAGCACTGCCTCTAAAGCTCGGGGGGCTGGCAACTATGGTACGCGCCCTAACAACGAATCTCATACCGGATCCTCAGAAATCCGAAGAAGAGAAGCTCGCAATCGGGCAAACGCCATCCCAATATCCTCCGATGACAAACCAAATGGCAAAGGCCCACAGAGAAATCCATCGCCACCCCACAAGAATTACCCTGCTTACGGATACCAACAAGACAATGCTGCTCCTCGCCATAAGACCAACATGCCGCCACCAAAGTATAAGACGTTCGAAGTCCCAAAGGGAGGGATCGTCATACGCGACAATGATGGCAAGCGAGGACGAAGCCGTGACGCTGGACGCAGAGATGATCCGCCACGATGGGAAACCAGCAGAGACGGCAGATCCAAGAGAAGGGACCGATCTCGACATGACGACGACGCGCACCGTGGCGGCGACAAGGACAAGCATCGCTCCACTCGCCACCACGACGACAAAGGGCAAGGCTCCCGCTGCCATGACGACGATCCATCTCCACGAAGAACAGAAGGAGGCCGTCGTAGCTGCAAAGATCAGTCACAGGACGGCGAGAGTAAATGACGACGTGACCCTTCGCCATCCCCACCAGGGAGCCCCCATGGTGGCGGCGGTGGTGGCGGCGGACCAGCAAGGTTACGCAACTCTCGCAAGGATCCGCCGGACCAGAAGCCCTACGACGCCCGTACCCATCTAAACGAGATTGCCAAGTCTCAAATAGCCTTCTTCCTCGGCCCAAAGTGCTTTGGACAACGGATTCGTGATGAGCCCATCCCGCATGGGTTCAAGATCGAGAAAAATATCTGCCAGTACAATGGAGTCGATAGGCCTTTGACTTGGCTACAAGACTACTTCAACGCAATATAGTTCGCCGGGGGATCACCCAATGTCGCTGTCTGCTATTTGCCCCTGATGCTATCCGGCACTGTGAGGCAGTGGATCAATGACTTGGCGGAAAACTCCATCCAAACCTGGTTCGATATGCAAACTGCATTTACCGAAAACTTCGAGGGGACTTACAAGAGACCCCATAACATTGGTGACCTCCAACGGTGCCGACGGGCCGACGACGAGACCTCCCGAACTTTCCTCGCACGATGGCTAGATATGAAGAACTCCTGTGAAGGGGTTACCGACGAATCCACCATCTTCGCATTTATTGATAGTTTGGAGAGAGGCCAACTGCTCCGCCACCGCCTGTTGCGGGAAAGGAACGAAGGGAAACTGACCCTAAATTCCATGATCACCATTGCAAGCAATTACGCGGCCGCCGATGACGATGCCTGCGAATCTCTGAAGGCTTTCGCCATCCAGAACACTGGAAAGCGGAATAGCAGCAACAAATGAAAGAATCCGCCAGAAGAGCAGCAGGCTTTGGATATGGTGGCCACAACCTTCGCTGACAAGGGCCAAAGCAGCCTAGCGCGGTAGGGGACGTGGTACTAGTAGTGGCCAGCCGTGGAGTTCTGCAACTCCCGCTTCGGCGCCATCCGCCCCCATGTCTTACGACGAATACCGCGATATGCCATGTTTCGCCCATCGTGATGCTTCGGGAAAGTGCAATCACACCAACCAGAGCTACAAGTTTGTCAACGACCTCAAGGCGGATCAAGAAGCTGGCTTCAAGCGCAGCTGGCGACAACGGCCTCGTGGCAAAGGGAAAGCAGACAAAGACAAGGAGTCCAGGGATGGCAGTGACATGGACGAAGACCCTGCGCCCAAACCCGCCGAAAAGGCAGAGGGTGGTGCTGGCAAGGGTAACCCAATCAAGGATAAAAAAGGTGCCTTTCACACATTCCTTGGACCCCCCACGGCTAAGGCACAAAGAGCCGCTATGCGCTCCCTCAATGCCACCGTGCCAAAAATCTGCCAGTACGTCCGATGGTCCGAGGTACCGGTGCACTGGAGCTGCGATGATCATCCAGAGCACATCCCATAGGGATATTATGCCATGGTGGTATGCCCTGTGATCCATGGCTATGAGTTCTCCAAATGCTTAATGGATGGCGGCAGCAACCTGAACATCATGTACGTGGAAACACTGACAAAACTTGGCCTTACCAAAACCCAACTCCGCCATAGCGCGGTCACCTTCTATGGAGTGGTTCCTAGTCGCCAAGCCAAGTCCCTCGGGTCCATCACACTCAAGGTCGCCTTCGGTAGTGAGGAAAATTACCGTGAAGAGCCTATAACCTTTGAGGTAGTCCCGTTCAAAAGCACATACCACATGATCTTCGGTCGCCCTGCCTTCCACAGCTTCCATGCCAGGCCATGTTACATCTATAATCAGCTGAAGATGCCAGGCCCAGATGGCATAATTACCGTTTATGGCAGTTTCAGAAAGGCAAAGGGGTGCGAGGAAGGAGAAGCCGCCTTCGCGGAAGCAGTGTTCTTCGGTGAGGAGTTCAAGGAAATCCATGCCGCTACGGACCCCGCGGAGATGTCGGCATCCAAGCAGGAGATTTCCGCCTCCCCTCCCACCTTCAAGCCTACGGTCGACACAAAACAGGGGGAACTTGTCGCTGGTGATGCCGCCAAGACCACCTCCATTGGGACAAATTTGTCCCCCAAATAGGAAAGCGCGCTCGCCGAGTTCCTCCGTGAGAACCGGGACATCTTCGCATGGCAGCCATCTGACATGATAGGTGTACCTAGGGAGCTCGCCGAGCACGCTCTGCAGATAATTCCTGGCTCAAAGCCAGTAAGACAAGCCATGCGACGCTTCAGAGATGAAAAGCGTCGCGCCATAGCAAAGGAAATTTCCAAGCTATTGAAAGCAGGTTTCATCAAGGAAGTGATCCATACTAAGTGGGTGGCAAATCCGGTGCTAGTTCCTAAGAAAAACACAAAAGTTCTGCGCATGTGTGTAGATTACACTGGCCTGAACAAAGCGTGTCCAAAAGACCTTTTTTCCTTGCCTCGCATTGACCAAGTCATTGACTCGACGGTGGGATCGGAGCTGCTGTGTTTCTTAGATGCCTACTCAGGATACCACCAGATCAAGATGAAAAAGTCCGATCAGCTCGCTACATCGTTCGTAACACCTTATGGCACATATTGCTATGTCACAATGCCATTCGGTCTGAAAAACGCAGGAGCAACGTATCAGCGCACTATGCAAAAGTGCCCGGCGGATCAAATTGGACGAAACATCCATGCATACATGGACGATATCGCAGTTATGTCTAAGAAGCAAGATGGCCTTATAGCGGATTTGCAAGAGACCTTCAACAATCTTAGGAAGTACAACATGATGCTTAACCCCAGGAAGTGCGTCTTCGGGGTGCCAGCTGGACAACTTCTAGGATTCATCATCTCCCACCACAGGAATTGAGGTTAACCCAGAGAAGATCAAGGCAATCCTTGACATCTCCTGGCCCATAGATCTGAAAGATGTACAGCGACTCACAGGCTGCGTGGTAGCAGTGAGCAGATTCATCAGTCGTCTTGGCGAGAAGGCTTTGCCACTCTACAAGCTGATGAAGAAATCAGAAAAATTCATCTGGACCGACGAGGCAGACGCTGCACTTAAGGATCTGAAGAGAGTGTTATCCACTACACCAGTCCTAGTGGCTCCCGAAGACCAGGAACGCATGTTACTATATATGGTGGCAACTAACAGGGTGGTCAGCATCGTCATGATGGTAGAGCGTAAGGAAGAAGCACCGGAGTATGGCGTACAGCGACCAGTCTACTATGTCAGCGAGGTCCTGACAGAATCCAAGCAGCGCTACCCTCACTACCAAAAATTGGCATACAGAGTTTTCCTAGCTTCTCGTAAGTTGAGGCATTACTTCTATGACCATAAGATCACAGTGGTGAGCAAGGCCCCACTGAAAGACATCATCAACAACAGCGACGCAACAGGACGAGTTGCGAAGTGAGGCATTGAATTGGGGCATTGAATTGGCCTCTTTTGACATCGACTATAAGCCTCGCACCGCCATCAAGTCCCAGGCTTTGGTAGAATTTATGGTGGATTGGAAGGAAGCACAGGAAACTACACCCGTCCTAGAACCAGAGCATTGGGTGATGCACTTTGACGGGTCAAAGCTGCTACACAGCTCGGGGGCTGGAGTGACACTCAAATCTCCCAAGGGAGATAAGCTAAGCTACGTTCTCCAGATCCACTTCCCCACCACCAACAACATCGCGGAATATGAAGCTTTACTGCATGGGCTATGTTTCGCAAAGGAGATCGGTGTACAACACATCATGTGCTATGGAGACTCTGACCTGGTTGCTCAGCAGGTGGCTGGCACATACAAAGGTCGGAACGAAGTCATGGCGGCATATAGAGACGAAGTGGATGAGATGGCCAAAAGTTTCCTCGGCTATGACATAAAACACATACGATGAGAAGATAACATGGCGGCCGATACCTTGTCCAAACTAGGATCTAGCCGTAAGGCAGTTCCGCCAGGCGTATTCCTCAAGCATCTGCGCGTACCATCGGTAAAGATGGTGGATTCAGAAAATTCGAAACTAGCAAGCTCTCCCATCATGGCGGTTTTGCCTAGCAATCTGCCATGGGCAGAGCCCTACCTGGAGTATCTGACGAACAAGAAGCTTCCCGATGACGAAGTCCAAAAAAGACAAATCGAGCGTAGAGCCAAAGCGTACATCATCATAGATGGCCAGCTCTACAAACAAAGCACCTCGGGAGTTTTTATGAAGTGCATATCCCAAGTGGATGGAATCGAAATACTAAGAGAGATCCACGAAGGCGAATGAGGGCATCACGCCGCCGCCAGATCCCTAGTAGCTAAAGCATTCCGCCATAGATTCTACTGGCCAACAGCCAAGGCAGATGCAGATCATATTGTGGAGCTCTGCCATGGTTGCCAGATGTACTCCAAGCAAACCCATATGCCCGCCATAGCACTGCATACGATTCCTATAACTTGGCCCTTTGCAGTCTGGGTGCTGGACATGGTGGGTTGATACGTCCAATTTGCATCACTATTTTGTATCATAATTTACTGTTATTCATTGATATATTTCATATTTAGATGAGATACTTATGTTATTTCCTTTGTTTTCACATGTTTGATGATCATCGGAGGAGTTGCTGCCGGAGTCAGGATTCTAGCTAGAAAAAGGACCATCAAGAGACCATATTTTGAAGATCAGGAAAATTCCAGAAAAATACCCAGAAATTATATTTTCCCAGAGGACTCAGGAAGCCAGAAGGGGGAGTCGAGAGGAGCCAGGGGGGGCCACACGCGAGGGTGGCGCGGCCAGCCCTACGTGAGGGCGCCCTGGCCCACGTCTGGTCTCGCCCCTCCGCGTACATGATCGTCCCCGAAAACCTAAGTCAGGGGGAGGCTCAGAGTTAGACACCGCCGCCTCTGCGGGGCGGAAAACACCAGAGAGAGAAAAGCTCTCCGGCAGGCAAGAATCTACCAGGGAAATTCCTTCCCGGAGAGGGGAGATCATCGCCATCGTCATCACCATCGCACCGGACTTCATCGGGATCATCATCATCATCATCTCCATCATCAGCACCTTCATCTCCACCATCACCACGCCATCCCGCTGTAACATCTTGAGTTGGATCTTGATATATTCATAGGGAAAACTTTCCCGATGTTGATTACTCTTGTAGTTGATGCTATTGGGTGGAACCGTTGAATTAAGGTTTATGTTCAGATTGTTATTTACCATTATTTCACCTCTGATCATGATCCATATGATGTCTTGTGAGTAGTTCGTTTAGTTCTTGAGGACATGGGAGAAGTCAAGATGTTAGTAGTGAATTATTGTTGAGAAATATTTAATGGTTTGATATTGTTGTGGTGCTATTTCACTAGTGGTGTCATGTGAACGTCGACTACATGATACTTCACCATTTATGGGCCTAGTGAGATGCATTGTGTATTTGGCTACCGATTGTGGGGTTGCTGGAGTGACAGAATCCTAAACCTCCGTTGGGAAACCATTGCACCAGGGAGCGTAGGATCATAGAGTTTAAGGCTGTGGTTAGATTTATCTTAATTACTTTCTTGTATTTGCGGATGCTTGCAAGGGGTATAATCACAAGTGTGTATTTATCCTAGTAAGGGTAGTGCGCTAGCACAGGTTCACCCCCATAACACCTATCAAACCAATGAATACTATTGGCTCTATGAAGCGAAAGCTCTTGACAGAAACTCCCGTGTGTCCTCGAGAATGTTTGGTTATTATAAGTACACAACCGGCTTGTCCTTTGCTGAAGAAAGGATTGGGCCACTTGCTGCAATTGCTACTACTGTCTTTTATTTACTCGCACTTTATTTACTCGTATTTCCAAATACTCCTGAAAACCTGTTTGTTAGTATTTACAGTGATTCCTTGATCAAAACCGCTCATCAACACCTTCTGCTCCTCGTTGGGTTCGACACTCTTATTTATCAAAAGTACTATGATACACCCCCTATACTTGTGGGTCATCAAGACTATTTTCTGGCGCCGTTGTCGGGGAGTGTAGCGCTATTGAAGAGTGTAATTGGTAAAGGTAACCGTCGCTGTGAGTATTGTTTTTATTTTGTCTTTTATTTTTGTTTTACTCTGCTATGGAGAACTCTCCATTTGGTTTCCTATTTGGAAACACATCTACTACTACTACTGCTACTGCACATGCGGAGGAACCGCCACCGCCTGCTGAAATTGATCCTTTTAAAATACCTATGAAAATTGTTGGGCGAATTATGGATAACTGCTATTCAGGAGATGGAACTGTCCATCCGGGTGATCACTTATTATTTATACATGAATTATGCGAGTTGTTCAGATGTGCAGGTATTTCACCAAGCCAGGTCAAGAAGAAATTATTCTTATTATCATTGAAAGGCAAAGCTGAAGAGTGGTATCGACTACTCCAAGATGGTCCATCTATGGCATGGGAGAATATTGTGCCTCTCTTTTATTCCAAGTTTTATCCTCCAAGTGAAATTCATAAAGACCGTAACCAGATATATAATTTTTGGCCTCATGATGGAGAGAGTATTTCCCAAGCATGGGGGAGATTGAAGTTACTAATGCTCAAATGCCCCATTCATGAGTTCCCTAATAATATTGTTATTAATAATTTTTATGCGCGGCTTACTCTTACTGATAAGGATTATTTGGATGCTTCTTGCTTTGGATCATTTACTCATATGAAAGAAGATGCTAAGTGGAAACTTCTTGACCGTATGCAAGAGAATGCTGAAGGTTGGGAAAACGACAAAGGTAGGAAGTCAGGTATAAACTATGATTATGAATGCATTAAATCTTTTATGGAGACCGATGACTTTCATAGTGTTAGCGCTGCCTATGGTCTTGATTCTCAAATACTTGCTAATTGTCTTAAGGCCTTTGCCTCTTATATTGATGTTCCAAAGAAAGATTGGAACAAATATCATGCGCCTTATAAAGATTCTATTAGTCATATTCCTGCTGCAGCTACTGAAGTTTGTACTGTTGATAGCATTGTGCCTGAACCTTATTTTGAGAAGACACCTTTCCCTGCTAAGGTAAAGAATTATTCTACTTTGGTAAGTGTGTCTAATAAAAGTACTAAGAAAGCTGCAGAACCTGATGAGCAAATTACTATTAAGTCTCCAGTAGCTATATTGAAGGATCTTGTTACTAAAGATGTAGGGGATGAATATATTCTCTTTTGTGAAGATGCTTCTAACATTCTTTCACATCCTAAAAAGCATAGGAAAGCAAGTGTTCATGTTATTTCTGTCAGGATTGGAGATCATTGCTATTATGGTTTATGTGATATTGGTGTTAGTGCAAGTGCTATTCCTTTAGAGCTTTACAAAGAAATCATGCACAAGATTGGCACTTGTAAACTTGAAGATATTGATGTGGTTGTTCAGCTTGCTAATAGAGAGACTGTGTGGCCTCTTGGTATTGTTCGAGATGTGGAAGTTCTATGCGGTAAGACTAAATACCCTACTGATTTTCTAGTACTTGGTAAGGAGGCTAGTAAAACTTGTCCTATTATTTTTGGTCGACCATTTTTGAACACTTGTGGCGCCGTGATAGATTGTAAGAAAGAGAAATTTTTTACTAAGTTTAATGGAGAGTCTTATGAGTTTAATTTTTCCAAGTTTGCTAAGACTTCTTATGAAAATGATACGCCTAATGAAAATTTTCGAGTTGAACAGCTTGCTTCTATTGCTCTTGCTCCTAATAATGCCTTGCAGCAATTCATGGAAGATCACAAAAGTGATATTTTTAGCAAGGAAATAGAAGAGATCGATGACATTCTTCTTCGTCAACCACCGTTACTCAAACATAATCTACCTGTGGAGGATCTTGGTACCACTTTGCCGCCTAAAGAAGATCCTGTGTTTGAATTAAAGCCTTTGCCTGATGACCTCAAATATGCTTATATTGACGATAAGAAAATATATCCTATTATTATTAGTTCTAAACTTTCAGGAAAGGAAGAAGAGAGATTATTGGAGATGTTGAGGAAACACCGAGGAGCTATGGGATATACCCTTGATGATTTAAAAGGGATTTCTCCCACTTTATGTCAGCACGCCATTAATATGGAGAAAGATGCAAAGCCAGTCGTGGAGCATCAATGCTGCCTAATTCCCAAGATGAAGGATGTGGTAAGAAATGAGGTATTAAAACTCCTTGATGCTGGTATCATTTATCCTATTGCTGATAGTAGATGGGTTAGTCCTGTTCATTGTGTTCCTAAGAAAGGAGGTATGACTGTTGTGCCTAATGAGAATAACGAGCTTATTCCTCAAAGGGTAGTAGTTGGTTATAGAATGTGCATTGATTATAGGAAGGTAAACAAAGTTACTAAGAAAAATCATTACCCTTTACCGTTTATAGATCAAATGCTAGAAAGGTTGTCTAAGAAGACTCATTTTTGTTTCCTTGATGGTTATTCTGATTTTTCTCAAATTGCTGTTAAGAAGGATGATCAAGAGAAAACCACTTTTACTTGTCCTTATGGAACTTATGCTTATAGACGTATGTCGTTCGGTTTATGCAATGCTCCTGCTACTTTTCAAAGATGCATGTCTGCTATTTTTCATGGTTTTTGTGAAGAAATTGTGGAGGTCTTCATGGACGATTTCTCCCTCTATGGAACTTCTTTTGATAATTGTTTGCACAACCTTGATAAAGTTTTGCAGAGGTGTGAAGAAACTAACCTTGTTCTTAATTGGGAGAAATGCCACTTTATGGTAATGAAGGAATGTCCTTGGACATAAAATTTCTGAAAGAGGTATTGAAGTTGACAAAGCAAAAGTGGAGGCAACTGAGAAAATGCCCTGTCCCAGAGATGTTAAAGGTATTCGTAGTATTCTTGGTCATGCTGGTTTCTATAGGAGGTTTATTAAAGATTTCTCTAAGATTTCAAAGCCTCTTACTAATCTTCTTCAAAAGGATGTACCATTGTCTTTGATGATGATTGTAAGGAAGCTTTTGAACTCTTAAGAAGGTTTTAACTACTGCTCCTATTGTTCAACCACCTGATTGGAATTTGCCTTTTGAAATTATGTGTGATGCTAGTGATTTTGCTGTTGGTGCTGTTCTTGGACAGCGCATTGATAATAAGTTGAATGTTATTCATTATGCTAGTAAGACTCTTGATGCTGCTCAAAAGAATTATGCTACTACTGAGAAAGAGTTTCTTGCTGTTGTTTTTGCATGTGATAAGTTTAGATCTTACATTGTTGATTCTAAGGTTACTATTCATACTGATCACGCTGCTATTAGATATCTTATGACTAAGAGGATGCTAAGCCTAGGCTTATTAGATGGGTGTTGCTTTTACAAGAGTTTGATTTGCACATCGTAGATAGGAAAGGTGCTGAAAATCCCGTGGCTGACAACTTGTCTAGATTGGAAAATATTTCTTTTGATCCTATTCCTGTTAATGATAGTTTTCCAAATGAACAGTTGGCTGCAATTAATGTAACTTCACGAGACCTTCCATGGTATGCTGATTATGCTAACTTTATTGTTTCCAAGTATTTGCCCTCCGACTTTACAGCTCAGCAAAGAAGAAAATTCTTTTATGACTTGAGGCATTACTTTTGGGATGACCCACATTTTATAAAGAAGGA